>NQII01006226.1:67758-201621 GCA_002778355.1 Clitarchus hookeri | reverse complement strand
CACATTTATCACATCATCGGTAACCTGCCTAGGTAAGTTAAAAAAAACACTATGTGAACAAACTTGATGTGGTGATTTTAAGTATTTTTCGCATAAAGAAATATAAATTAAAGCTTTGTTCAGTAAAAAGGCAACACGCCATGTCATGTCGCCACTTCTGCCAACTTCCAATGTTTAACTGTTTTGCCATCACATTTAAATATTATAATAATTATTCAAACATTTAAATCTTGTTTCAGTTATAAATCACGAATTCAAACGTTATATATATATATATATACATATATGCACATATATATATAGCTATAATAAGTATGAAAAATGTTAAATTGATAACATGCATAATTTTCCTGCTAGTACTTGTGCTACGAAACATAGAGTGAGAGAGAAAGAGATATAGAGACAGACAGAGAGAGAAGTTTCACTCTCCAAATGTTTATTCCACTTAGGTTAGGGACAAAACCAGATTTCTTATGGGAGAGTTTGGCTTAGGGAAAATTTCCGCCGCAAAGTGCGCACTGTTCCATGAAGCAACTGTTAATTAAAATATTATACTATGTGAATAACAAAAGAGGTAACTCTGACTTAGTTACGAAATTATGTTATATTTGATTTATGATTATTATTATTATCCTGTTTTTTAATGTAAAAAATAGAGAAAATCTTGTACTTNGCATAATTTTCCTGCTAGTACTTGTGCTACGAAACATAGAGTGAGAGAGAAAGAGATATAGAGACAGACAGAGAGACAAGTTCCGCTCTCCAAATGTTTATTCCACTTAGTGCGCACTGTTCCATAAAGCAACTGTTAATTAAAATTTTATACTATGTGAATAATAAAAGAGATAACTCTGACTTAGTTACGAAGTTATGTTATATTTGATTTATGATTATTATTATTATCCTGTTTTTTAATGTAAAAAATAGAGAAAATCTTGTACTTTGCCGCTTACTTGGAGGCGAAAATGTTTGGTTGCCTCATTTTTAACATTCATCTTCCCAACCTTAGTAATAAATAAATATTTAAAAAATCACCAAGTTACTAGTTCTCATACACCGTGTTTTGCGCTGATATTTCTAACAGTAACAATAAAATTTGTTTCCACAAGTGCAACCTTAAAATTAAATTATTTTCGCAGAAAATGTTTAACTTACAAGTATCATACCAAAAACTTGGTTATGACAATATTTTAAGTGTGAACTATTTCTTACTAGCCGTATACAACAGATCTGGGCTCTATCTCTCTCTCTCTATCACTCTGTTTTTTAATTCATATTGCTACGAAATAAATATAACAAGTAATGGAAGATACCAAGTTAAATATTCATTTTTAACAGAAATGAAATACCTTAAAGTTAATCTTGGTTTTAAATATCTGTGGGATACAAGTTATTTAAAGATGTGACCATGTAACTCTTAGAGTGATATTTCATATACGTATTTCAAAAAGTGTGAAGAAAACCGGAATGGAGTACAAGAAGTGGTGAACACTTAATTAGATATGTAGTTCAACTCCCTAGAGCATAGTTCTAGAAAATTTTTCTCACCTATCATGGTATCTGCAGCAATTTTTATCGCCATTGAAATACTTGCAGACTTTCAATTTTCAAATAATTTTACGTGGCGCGCATGTAACCTTTCGCTCATAAAAACTTTAATGATAAATATAACGAAATAAATTTTTTTTCTTTGTATGTATTACAAAATAAAAAAGTTGTGTCAAATAACAAACTATTCAATTAATTTTTTCACGAGCTATGTTGATGCGTTTTGTCGAAAAAGGACCTTTGAAAAATGGCTTCAGTAACGCAAATCCGGATTTTAAAACTGACTCAATTACTTGTTAACAATATTACATTCTGTAAATATGTATGCCTTTTTTGGCATTTGTATTAAACATGAATTCTGATTCATTTGTATTAAGATATCAATGCACACACACATTAAATGTGAAATATTTTTTAAGTACAAGTTTCTTACACATAGGTTTGTAATCTTAATCTTGGACTGACATGAAGCTCGTCCATTTTTAATGTCTATTTCAGCGTCATTCCTCTGCTGAGCGAAGACGTGTCATACAATTATTTTCTAGAATTTTTGAACACTTCTAAATGTAGTGTCATGTAAAAATGAGAATCTGTTGCGCAAATAATTTGCCTCATTACATTCTGTCATATATTATTAATTGTAGTGGTTAAATGTATAGAAAATATACAAATAGCTTTGTCTGGTGACATTCCTATAGAAACACTTCGTTGTTAAAATCATTAAGCGTATTTGATATTTACAAACGGTTATCATACTTCTAATATAATTTATGTCGTTATAGTTGTGCTGTGTATTCTGTTGTTACACATGCCTTTCGCCTTCAAGAATTTACTGGTTAGTAATAATTAAAACTTTTGTAATAATTAGGATTAGTAACTAGGAAATGAATATCGTGTGTGGAGTGCTCACATATTTATTGACTTCTCATGTTGGTTCGCTAATAGTTAAACTTTTTTGAAGTCCCTGCTTTTAAAAATTTTTCAATTCCCTACACTTTCATTGTACGCAATGAATATTTTCCACTTGGTTTTAGCTATCAATATAATTTACAATATACTGATAATATTCGTGTATAGTTTTTCCGTTACTACACGAGAGACAGCAATGAAAATTGCAGTCTACCATTACGTTTTGTAAATGCGGGCTAATTATTTTATTTGTAGACAGGGAAACTGTTGATCTGTGACGTAATACTCTGAGGTCCTAAGAAAATACAACTTCGGCTAAAGTGTTATTTCAGAAGGTGTCAGTAGACTTGGATATTATGGCGATAGGCAATACAGTTTAGGGACAGTTGTAAATCACAGAAGTGATTAACGTTTAAAAAGTAGCGTTTTACCAGTTAGTCTTCACCAGTTTATTTCCAGTGATTGTCACTCGTAATGTTTAATTGTTGTCTGTTTTATTGTGATTTACATCCACCGAATCAATTAATTTATTTGTTTCTTAAATTGGATGGAAAATGCGTTTTTCTATCAGAAATTTTATTCATAACCGTGATCGTATTTGGTTGTCTTTCGTGAACAATGATAAGTGGTTTTTGAACACAGGCCATGGGCCCAAGCGCAGTTTGTTGTTGGTTGTAATGGTAACAAACGAGCTGATTTTTAATTCGTGTGTCAAAATTGTCTCGTGATTGGCGCTAATTTATAATTTACATTTGATTACGTAAGTTAAAGAGATTTCTCGCCATATTGTTTTCCGATCTTAGGACGCTGTGGGCTTGTAATTGTTTTTCAGAGTAATGCTACAGAGCGGGAGTTGGCATAGAGGCTGCCCGATGTGGGGGAAGACGCGCTTCATTACGTGTTAAGAAGTAAGTAAGTATGCGATACAAATGCGGGTAAATGTTTAATTACAAGCTCGTACTGCCGCGGGTTATCGTGGTACATGAAGAAGTATATGTAATGTACCTTAGGACTGAGAACTTATATAGGGAAGATTCTGAAGAAGGCTTGTCATTAAGGATAACACCAACTTAGCACAGCAGCTACCAAATATTCCCAGTGCTACTCTATATATATATATATACACATCAGATAAATGTAATGAAATTTCCGTCCGCGGAGACGGCATAAACTCATTTAATTAATTTGCAATTTTTTTTTAAAAATCGTTATTTTAAATCGGCAATAACTGGGTTGCTTATATCATTTTCGTACGGAGCTCTGGTATTTAGATTCACAAGCTTTGCCAAAGTTAGTTTTCGAAAGAAACATTTTAAAGTATTTATTTAATTTTTAAAAATAATTAGAAACTTGAAGATAAACTAAATATCATTAACAGAGATACAGTCGCGAGAGCGGCTACTGCTACCAAAGGCCACACAGGTTCATGATCACTTTGAAGTTTGTCACTGCTTCTGGAATTCATTTTGCACAGTTCATTTTCATATTTAAACCAATGATGTCAAATCGAATTTTTTTATAATTAAATTATGTCTTTTTCACTTATGTCTTGTTGTGAATTTATAACTGAAATTTATGATTGTTTTAAGTATTAATTATCAGTGACTATGCTTATCATTTCAGTCGATGTGAAAATCCTGCAGTCTTTGTACCTAGGAAATCTACAAATGGAAAGAAGTTTCAAAATGTGTTGTGAGTTTGCTGCAAATTATCCAGTCCCGATGAGCCGGGCATTCACAAACTCCGGGACAGTACCTCAGTGTTGGTAGTGTCAATGTCACATTTCAATTCAAGATATATTCCCAAAAGTAATTTTAATACTTTATGTCACATTATTTTATATAAGAACTAACGATAAAGTAGAGCCATCTGCATCATATTTACACGTCAATATATCATTATAGAGACGAAAGTGGCGCCCAATGTGGGGCTCGAACACACGACCTTGATATTTAGAGTCTCTGATATGTGTACAGTGGATTGAACCAATACAAACAGAACAACTGACTTTTACCATCTAAAGAACACATTCTGTTAACATACCCATTCCATAAGGACTAACATAGTAAATTATAACATAAGTGCATGTTTAAAACGTTCTCAAGGTATCTGCCCATGTACAGACACCCCACGCCTTCTTTAACAATGCTATACGGGAATTAGTTTGTAAATGTCGACTATAAAAAAAAGGAAGGGATATTTTATAATTTTTGACATACTTTAAAAAATCTGTCATTAGAAACTAACCTTGTCCATAGTCGTAAAATGTAATTCGTAGTAAACTTGGTAGCACCATAGACGCCTATTCACGCAATTATTAAGGGGGATGGTGTACATTTGTTACGATCTAATGCGCAATATATTACACACCTGAACATGGCGACTAGCAATGAAGGTAGTTCCCCCACAGGTGGGTAAGACTTAAATATTTACTGAACGCTAAATAATAATCTTTAACTAATAAGTTTGTTTATTTTTCGAACGATTTGTATTAGTTTTTAATGTTTCCTAATTCCAATCAAATTATTTTTCGACGGCTTTAATGCCACTGTATTCAAATGCACAATGTCTCAAGTAATTAATTCTAAACACAGTCTAGAATAATTTATCGCCATAAAAGATTAAGTGTTTCGTGTTTCATAGATAGGCTAATGTGGGGCAAGAGTCCGCATGGGGCAACTGTCATACGACGTCGTAGTTCTCACAGTCGCCGTTAGATAGCATCAACGTTGGTATTGGGAATTTTAGAACTGATGTCCACGCACTGGATATGGCTGTTTGCCCGCTGCCGTCATTTATGAGTGTGCGGTCTCAACTATCTGTTTGGAGTGACGTTTGATGTTATTTTATTGTGTTAAGTAAGAGCCTGCAGAACTTTAACAAATGAATGCTGTTGAAAAATATCTATATTTACGTAACAGGTATATATTATGCATGGACTCATATAAGGGTGCAACTTCAATCATGTAGCTGTAAAATGTAGTTGGCAAATAACTCTTTACCGGTTTGTTGGGGCACGTTTCCTGGGACAAGAGCGCGCACATACGATTATGCAGACTCTTGCCCAAAAAATACCAAACACCGTTAAAACCATTAAAACCTTCTTTTAACACGTAAAGGACTTATACAGTCTCAATCTTTGAAATAAAAAAAAATTGATACACGTCATATGATAACAAAGTTGAAATATCGGGGTTTAGAGAAGGAAACCTAGATGTTGGTTAAACCAAAATTATCAGCAATTTAATATGTGGTTCTCAGATGTACTAAATGAACAAAAAAAAAAAAAACNCACATACGATTATGCAGACTCTTGCCCAAAAAATACCAAACACCGTTAAAACCATTAAAACCTTCTTTTAACACGTGAAGGACTTATACAGTCTCAATCTTTGAAATAAAAAAAAATTGATACACGTCATATGATAACAAAGTTGAAATATCGGGGTTTAGAGAAGGAAACCTAGATGTTGGTTAAACCAAAATTATCAGCAATTTAATATGTGGTTCTCAGATGGACTAAATGAAAAAAAAAAAAAAAAAACAGCCTAGAAGTAGTTTGTTGTCAACATTTATCTACGACAAAAGTAATGAAACAGAATTATAACGCCAACAGATTTTTGTGAAATAGTTCAACAAACTGAAATCGTATTATGTAGATTAATGTAGTAAATGAGTTCAGCACATCCTGATATATGCAAAATGCAATTTCAGATTGATAATTTGTTTTTACTGGCATATAAAAAGGCAGCTGCGGTTGGAATTGCAGCCAAGGGCTTTCAGGCATGTGGCATACTACCAATGTATCGGTATATTGGTTGTTTCTTCCATCTGAAATTACTGCTAGACCTCTTCCAAATGATAATGACAATCAATCGATTCCTGCTTTTTGGCGCAATAATCATACGAGTGCAGAACACAGCGCTCTTCTGCTTCAAAGCATATAACACATTTTGAGGAAGCCACTGTCACAAAAGTTCTGGTTAGGCCTACTGAAAGTTGTCATGAAAATGGATGCAAATGATTTGCGTCTCTTAGGAATGTGTCCACCCCTGTAAAATGCTTGGTTTCGCCTGAAATAATCAGGGCCTTCCCAAATGCTAGTCAACCACTAAAGAAGCGCAGAAATACAAAACCGTCTCAAATTCTCGCATTGTCACCATATGCTGAAATGCTGTTATTAATAACTTAAATCAAAATAGTCCTAACCTAATCAAAACAATTGTATAAACTAAATCAGTAACTTGAAGACCAAAGGCGTTGTAGAAAAACGCAAATTGACTTTAGATTTCAAGAACGGCATTACAAGCTCCGGTGAGGTGGACTGTTTCTGTGGTGGATGTGGTGCAATGTACGAAGAGACTCCATCTGTNACGGCATTACAAGCTCCGGTGAGGTGGACTGTTTCTGTGGTGGATGTGGTGCAATGTACGAAGAGACTCCATCTGTAGACTGTGCAGTGAATGTAGATCATGGTGGGAGGATCCCTGTACTGATTATATGTGAAAGAGCTTTTCAAAATGTTATATATGCCAATAGAACTCTTATCCCACTGAAATAGGATTCATACCCTACATGTGGTGCAAGTTTCCTAGTATGCAGANATATGCCAATAGAACTCTTATCCCACTGAAATAGGATTCATACCCTACATGTGGTGCAAGTTTCCTAGTATGCAGATATATGTCCCATTGTATTATAATTTTTCACAAATGAAGTAAAATTTGAGTTCTATATAAACAACCAATGCATTTTCATAGCATATACATGTGGTTTTATATGAAAAACATATTTGCAACAGACACAATCGCCTACTGCTTTTTTAATTGCGAGCTCTTGCCCCGTGCCCTAGAATGTGATGAGATCGTATCATTATATAAAAGCTCTCAGTAATATTCTTTACATATCAGTAAAATACTAGAAAAAATGCTATGGACCTACTATTCTGTATTTAAACATTTTGACACTGAATAAAAACTGAAACTTATTATTNACTAGAAAAAATGCTATGGACCTACTATTCTGTATTTAAACATTTTGACACTGAATAAAAACTGAAACTTATTATTCATTCCTGTATTCCCAGATTGTAAAAATTAAAATAATTGTAAACACTTAACTTCTTATTTTTATTTAAAACAAAAAGACAATTTCAACAACTAAACCAATACTTTTTAACAATGTAATGTTTTACAATATAACATAAAACTGTTAATTCCATTATATATATATATATAAATTAAATGCTATTACAAAAACCTGTACTATACCACTGGGCTTTTATTTAAATTAAAAAAAAACTGTGTCTGAGGTTTTTTTATCATTGGTTTTCCTAAACACAAATTCATTTCAAATCTATATTTTGCGCCATCCACAATACTTTGTTGGAGTTTGCAATGCCAAATTTTGTTCTTGGAGAACACACAATTTTTATTTTTGAACGATGATTTTTTGAGTTCACTAGAAATTTAATTTGATGTGATTACAGAAAATTTTTTGTTCACCTCAAAATTTTGACAGGATTAATACCAGTAAAAAATATTGCAGCTGTCACAAAATAATTTTTCATTGTTTGGTTGCATTTCCAATCTTGAAATCAATTAATTTGCTGTTTCATCTATGTCTGTAGAATGTGTGAGATTTTGATAGCACTTAAAAATTGCCAAATAATTCGCTCGGCGTTGGCTTATTGGTCACCTTTAGTCTTCAGCATGGTAATTAGACTACATAAATATTATTCAGCTGCACAAGTCGATACCGTGATGACTAGCAACAAACGAATCAAGTTCACAAATTCTGGAATCATATCCATTATTAATAAATCTATTTAAATAAATTTGATTTTAAAATTTTGTTTGAAAATTTTTTATCTTCCATATAAACAGTTGCATGTTGACAGTAAGTTATATAAATTCCAGGTTTAGGCATGATTAGTTTTTTTATGCATCTTAGTTTCTAACATGTTAACTAAGCTAAATTCTCCAATTTGTGAATTGTAAAATTTTACCAAAGTAGATTAATAGATGTAGTAAATCAGTTAGTCACACTCCCACCTTTAACCTACAATTATGGCAGTCGTTTTTTGTCAGTTTAAGTAATTTTGGGAAGTGCCTGTAGGGGTATAAGAGGGACTGAGCTACCTCTGGGTAATTTTTTGTGGTTTTAGAGCTGTGAGTGATTCGGGGGGATGGGGGGGGACACATAGGCCACCTAGATTCAGCGCCTATAACTAACCATATTTACTCTCCTGAAATAATATCAAGACATATTTTAACAACTAAAATATTTTCTGTACTATTCGCAATAATCGCTGTTATAGCTTCAACATCAAAGGGTTACACTTTCAAGCCCCATGTTCATATTCTTTTTGTTATGTATATACAGTATATATGTACTAACGACGACTCAGTTACCGCCACTGTGGAAGACATGGCGGCTTATATGGTCAGAGTTAATGTCCCCCAGGCACCGACAATAAAGTGCGTGGAGGTTGTGGGTATTGTAATGAGGTAGACTATTACTGTTGTATTTTGAAGTACGAATATATTGTCTCGTATATATTCACAAATACACAACATCAACACTTGAGAGGTGCGGTACTGTGCTAGTTTGGTTACTCGGATTTACTGGGCGAATTCTTGGTTGAGTGGGCTTCTCGTGACGGTGATTGTCATACTTAACTCTTGTTGCGGGTGTTGTCAGCTGTGGTGGGTGATCTCCGGCGATGGGTAGGCCTTGGCAAGGCCACAGTTGCTGCTGACGTACTGACGTGGTCAGGGGTCCGAACCCCTGACCTGACTCTCTGCTCGGCGATCTTCTACTGACTGGTTGACTTTACTGACGTAACTGATTCTCCCGGCACGGAGTATCGCAGCCTCTGACTGCCCCGATATGACTGACTCCCTCCTACTCTCGAAAAGGGGTTTTTATGCTTGCAAGCCCTCAGTCTTAATTGTCGGCACGTGGCGCCTTGTGGGGGTGGGAAGGAGGTGTGAGGGGGTGAGGTGGAAGAGCTCCGAACAAAGCCTTCCAACACACGTGTCCTGATTTCTGAAGTTTCAGGCGGGGGAGGGGTAATACCTACTGTCGTCAGCGATCCTTCCGTGGTGTGTATTTTCTGAGTTAGGTGAAATATGCCCGATTATTTGGTTGATATCTCGTGAATTCCCTGTACTCCACAGATATCGCGGTGGGAGAGAGGTGTCCCGGGTGAAGGGGGTGAAGGGGGAAGGCCTACGCTTCAGCTCCACGTGTACCGAAATTTTCCACCTGCCTGTGGTCCCACGTGCCGTCTCGTAGGCGCCAGCGAAGTGCGCTAGGCGGGGGTGGTGTGAGGGGGTGATGGATGTGAGCCAATGTCGTGCTATAATCCCTAAACCGGCACGCGACAGTACATACACACTTGTAGTAATTGACAGTATATATACACACATACACCCTTGCAGATGTACAGATAAACACACTTGTAGTCAATGACAGTATTTGTTCTGAATAGGTACAAGACAAGCAGAAAATTTTGCAGGAACAACTATAGTCTGTATGGTCAAATGTATTCTGCACATTATGTAAAAAAATACAATAAACAGAATTTTTAATATTGATCTAGTAGGTGTATTATTGAACGTCTGTAAACATTACACAGCCCTCTGCAATGATAGTCTCACGCACAAACACACTGGCACTCTGTGTCGCAGAATTAAAAGTGAAGCTGTGAGCTCTTGATTACGTCAACACAACTTCTCACAATGTTTACATGGGAATATATGTTTATATCCTACTAAAAGATTACTTTGGCATGTATCTCCACATAGCAGATGAGCTGTTATTAATAAAATGAAACGTTGGCAAAAATCAACTAGAACACAGCCATGTTACCAGTAGCAATGTCTTAACTTATTTTTCCTTGTGAAGATAATTTCTGCATGCGGTGGTGATGATGTCCTGTAATTTGGACAACACAATAGAAACGTTCCGCATTTATTATTGTCTCTTGCCGTCGGTAACTTCCAGAAGTTGAGTTTGTGCCTCTGTGTGTAAGGCGAAGAGGACGTAAGTATAGTGGGCGACATGATGTAGGATAAGTCGTGAATACGTACTAGAGAATATAGAACTGACATCCTTAAGTATATATTGGCGCTCAATCCACAAGCAGACACACTTTCTGACTGTTGACGAACAACTAGACACCATAGTGACGGTAGTACTGCGTATTGCGTGGAAAAAGGAGGGGGGGTGGAAGGGGGTTTAAAGAGTAAGGGATACCACACACCCTTCCTCAATATTCGAATTGTATTGATTTTCCCTTCCACAAANAAGGGGGTTTAAAGAGTAAGGGATACCACACACCCTTCCTCAATATTCGAATTGTATTGATTTTCCCTTCCACAAAGTCTTTTAAATTAAATATGTTTGCCGAATTCTGAATATATGTAAGTGAAACTGGAATAACGGTTAATGAATTAATATTGTATTATTTTTGTTCTGTAAATTTACACCG
This sequence comes from Clitarchus hookeri, assembly GCA_002778355.1. NCBI lineage: Eukaryota > Metazoa > Arthropoda > Insecta > Phasmatodea > Phasmatidae > Clitarchus > Clitarchus hookeri. Next base: position 190,667 of record NQII01006226.1, on the reverse strand, counting down.
TGTTGTAGGAATTGTATTTAACTGTACACACTATGCAGAAGTGATAAAAAAAACAATAGCGTGGGAAAACCGAGACAGGGTCAGAAATCCTTCTCTGTAAAAAATGTAAATACGTATACCCTACTGTGCAACTTATTTCTTTGACTGAAACAGTTAAGAGTATTCAGTTATATATAAAACGCGTCATGGTTTTGCCCGGGAAATCTACAATATATCTCGTCCGAACGCTGAAACACTGTTAACAAATATGGCGCGTTGTCGGAGGGTGCGAGAGAGCGCAAGTGAGCGCGCAACTTCGTGTTCTCTCTGTGTTGTCGCGCTCTCTCCGGCGTTCTTATTCGACGAGACTGCGTTCTCTGTGACGTCATTATGACGTGGTCGTGAGAGCACGACAGAGCGCTTTCTGGGATAAAAGGTTCGTTTTACTTGTTTATGAAGCAACACTCGGACGTTAACAACAGCACTTGCGCAATTGCTATCTTGAACGGCTGCATTAGGGGTAGCCACGAACCATCTGTGCTATTCTGTAGGCACACACATGAATACACGGAGTATGCTCATAACTTANACACACATGAATACACGGGGTATGCTCATAACTTACTCCAAGATTACAAAAGTACTCATGGGAAATAACCATCATAGAAACTGACCTAGTTTACTTAAACTATGTAAAAAGGGACTGACTAATAATTACTTATTTATGTAGACTCTCTTTAATGTACAGTTTCAGATGTGGCAAACAAAGCCAATTATGATGCATGCTGTACTCAAGTGGACACGACACTTGTTTCGTTGTCACAGCCTCTGTGTTCAGCTTCATTTATATGAACCAATTATGACGTAGTTCAGTAACAAGGTTTCGAAGCATTGACTCACAAGTCAGATCGTTGGTCATTGAGCTTCACAGTGTGCAGTAGAGAGCAAAAATTACCTACACGTACGTAATATATTCAACTGTGTACGCTGGGTTTGAACGGATCCAAAGATACTTCCATGTGTATTCAGATACTGTACAGATATATAATCAATGACAGTATTTTGGTATCAGGAATAAAGTTAAATAGTAACGAAGTCCATAACGCTCTCTCAGTGACTAAATCATTGAACAAGAAATAATGGATGAGCCCAAACCTTCGCGAGACACTTATTTGCATACTCACAAGCTTTACTGTTTCAACCAATAAATGAAACCCAATATATCATAATAACTTTTATCTGATTTGAAGTGTCTACTTCAGTTCACGAAATCCCGATAATTTCTAAACAGGCATTATCATTATTTAAATACATTTAAAAAAACCACTTAAACATTTGGCCAGTATTACAACATCAGAAAAAAACCTCACAAAACCAAAATAATACAACTTACTTGAAAAAAAAAACGCTGATTTCATGCCATGCCCGATGTCCAAAGGCTCTTGTAACATGGATTTCAAACAAACATAACATTCTTCTGTAGTGAAGATTTGGAACGAGACTTACACTTTGTGACCTGGCACTTTCCTTCGTTTTCAACCAATATCTAATCCCGTATTAAGGGCAATGGTGTCTCATCGACAGCACATCTACACACACACACATCGATCATATCGCTGTGTAGATGTGTAACGTTTATCTATAGTATTCAGAATTGTTTTAGGCAAATGTTTTTATGTGAAGTAATTTTGAGAAATTTTAATTACCCCTTTCCTCTCTTAGCCCACACAGGTGAAGCAGACAAAACATCAGGAATTTTTTTTTTTCATGAGAACCTGTAACAGCAAATCTATGATACAATAACAATTAAATAATTATCTCAATGGAATAGCAAAAGACATCTACATTGAAACATTTCAGTATTCATTGAATACTTATACAATATATTACATTTATTAATCTACCAAACATGCTATAATTTTACTGAGGTGTTTGTTTGTGTAACAATTTCACGCTACTTCAATAAACGTAATCATATTCCACTTAAGATACTCACCATGTGACATGAGGTGACTTCGCATTGTGATACAGTCGTGGTGACCTAAGATGTGACTGTGGCGAGAACAAGCCACAGTAATACTCGGTCAGATTGAGTAGATGTGCGACACTGCTGAATTTTGAAAATGCAAATAGAAAAAAGAATTAGTTAAGTAATTGTTTTTGGAGCGTTTATCGTTAAAGAACATTTATATTCTTTCAGTTTAGTGATATATTAATTAATCATTTTTTTAACGCAGACTAACTGTTATATTTATAATGTCACTGCAGAGGTGGGTTTTTGCAAGTAAATCAGAATATACAACACAGCCACACACACATAAAAACACACTCACACAATCCTTCGGAGGGTGATCAGAGTAGAGTTATATGACAACCCGAAATCATTTAAGTGACTTCACACCTACGCACGTTACTCCCTCTATGGAAAAGGAACACGCGAGATCGACCTACTCAGGAGCACGACTTTGCAAACTGCAAGTCGCATGAACAGATCGCGCCAGAATGAACCGGTTTGACGAATCATTGTGGGTTGATGACTTTCAGGACTATAACGGCTTCCATAATATTCAAACTGTTATTAAATACTTAACATTTTAAACACAAGATAACAGTGAAATATCTCTTTGCTAAGACAAGGCGACAATGACGTGAATACCACTGTGTATGCATTCATCTTACAGTGTACATAGACATCTAGAGTGTAAATAAACTTTGACAAAGGAGCAAACATTTCAAGAAGGGAACTTTTCATACAGGCAACAACTAGAGAATGAATCTAAAACTACAACACTTAGGTGTGTCCGAATGTTTCTTTCTTGTTGCTATATTCCACCTGCAATGCTCTTGTAAGTAGCACTATTATAACATTTGGTTATTTAACATTTGATATTCTCTTTTAATTTTTGTAGCACCAAAGAAGGGACCAAACACCATTGCATATCCTAATGACCAAATAGTTGTTATAATAAATTTAAAGGTTCCATGTTCATGAAAATTATATGCGATGTAATAAACTTTTTGTAAACATTACAATACGATTATTTTAATTTACAGGTAAAAGTATGTGCAATGAGCATATGTGGTAAACAAACACTAAAAACTATGTTATAAATTAAACCAACTGACAACATTAGCGTAGCTGGACTAACAGGACGACGTAGGTTGCCAGATAACCCATAAGTGAGAAGAAAGTAGTACGATCCAAGCTGAAAAAACCCCAAGCGGTGAAAACCACTGGCTTTCCGAACACCTGCTGTGAAAATATCCGCAGCTCCTTCATGGCGGCTGGGGTGAGAGATCTTTTGAGGCTTAACTTGTGCAGCAGCGATATAGTTTTCTCACACTTCCTTCCTACATTCTGCGGTAGAAAAGTTATTAACGTAATCATTGCAATATCCAGCATACTCCATATAACACAGTTTGATACGTTGTTGGTATTATCGTGAATTGTTTTCTGGGTAGTGTCCATCAACATGTCGATGGTTACCTTTGCGTGCCACGTAAGATAGTTCATGTTGGTTAATAATGCAACCAATATCATTAAACCAAAAGTGGAGTCCACCATAGTCATTGTCTCCTGCAGGTAGTAGTAGGTTTCTCTCAAGTGCTTCAGAATGTTGGCGGTTATGTCGCTGGCAGTTGCATGGGTTCGGCGCTGTGCAGTTTGATGTGCAAGTTGAGCAACGATCAGACTGGACACTGTAGTGTGGCTACTCTCATCAGTCGAGCTCATCGGCGAACATACAAACGTCGCCGCGCTCAGAGTGACGTCATTTCTGAAGACACTGTGCTTACACAAATTTTCAGTTTCTTCGTTTATGATATCCATATACTTACCAAGCAGCAGTAGAATGTCCAAATATAACAAAACTCCCATCGAAGAGATAACACTATGCAATATTTTTGGAAAAAACCAGATCTTGTCGGAACCGTCTGGGAAATAGTAATTAATGGAGATAAGACAACAAATGTATACTGTCATGCATGAAATCTGAAACCAGATAAATGTACTGACATATCGATAATTGATCCATTTCGTAGGAAGAAGAACTTCATCGATGTGACGTATTATTCTAAGGATTTCGCGGAGTCGGGAGCTTGAGCATGTGACAAGGGTGGCGACAACCCATAGAAAGGATAAGAACCCAGCGAGGATGAAAATGGCTATACGCAGAGTTGTAATGTTGCTTTTTGAGAATTCGTAGGACAAAAGAAAAGAGATACCTGCAACATACAGAAATATGTAAGCAACAGTCTGAACAATGCCAGCAGTGCGTCTTCTGTAAATATGAAGGTCGTCGTCTTGTTGAATTTTTATTGGTGTCAAGCCAAGAATCTTTAAAACTGTGAATAATGGCTTCACTGCTGAGAAAATACCGTTTGGAGATGCAGCTATTTCCATCGTGGTTCCCCTGGCTATTTCACTGATTATTAAGCAATTGGGTCTTCTTGCAGATTAATGTAGTACAGTTATGATGTGCGCATCAGAAAATAAAACAAATTCACAATTTTCATTTATATATGTTAAAATTAAGAAGTTTTTCAGAATGCCATCAGCAATGACGCCTTAAGTTGAGAAACTGGCTTAGAAGACTGAGATGTTCTTACCTCTAAAAGCTACATCAGAGTGCTTTTTAATTAAGTGGCATTAATTATTCAAATAGCGGCCAGCATTAAGAGATCGTACATTGATTAGCTATCGATCTGCAGGGCATTCTTTACTTCGGAGACAACCTTTCTATTTAATTGCAATAAAAAAATTTCCCTCCATAGTGTATGATTGTGTTTTTTCACTATAACGATAAGAGTTAATAAAATATGACATCGGTTGAAATATTATAATAATCATTCCCAAGCTGCAGTGAAAAATTATTATGGATTTTTATTATTCTGTGTACACTCTGCAGAGAACTCAATTATGAAAAGAGGCCCCGAAACCACCTTGATTAATTAAGTACCAGGCTGTAGGTCATACAATTGTTTAAGTGTGGTGCCTTTATCATCTGAACGCATGTTATTTTACACGCTGCACACAAATATGAACCGGAAATTGAGTAAACCAGTAATTTACAGATGCCTCTAATTGTTGGAAATTGCCTCCAACTTTTTTGTAACTTTGGAATTTAAAAACAATTTAAGATATTATCAACAATTAATTATTAAATTCAGTGAGATTCTGTTGAGGAACCAAAAGCACATCAGTCGAAATAATTATGTAAAATGTTCGGGTTCTCATGTGTCACATGTTTTATTCTCTTGGTTGAAATACTGCACTTTTGCTAGTGGCTAATATGCTATGAAAACTTAAAATAATAGATTACATTTAGAGACACGTAGATAATCGAGAGTTAATGATTTGGCTTCCTCTTGCTGATGAAGAAGTTAACTATGTTTGAAACACAGATATCCGGAAAACACGTCCTCACTGCTAGTAAGTACTTATTACTGGTAAGCGTATAGATCTGCAAGCTTTTAATCTTCCTTGCCATTACAGTCGTTATATTTCACTTCTAAAAAAACCATCTCCTTTATGGTGTACGTTTGTGTTTTAATACTAACGTTGCTAGACGAAAAAAAAAATTGAAAATATGTAAAAGTCATGGAACATGGCATATGTATTTGGTGAAATAAATTAACATTCGTAAAACACTTTGCTTGCAACACACAAGATAGTGGTTCGGCGAATTCCTGAAACCAAACTAATCGCCATACCTTACATCTTACTTCTACGGGCGTCTTAATTTACGAAAAATACTTAGACTGGAGCTGCGATGGTATAGTGGTCAGACTGATCGCCTCTTACCGAAGAGAACCGTTTTAGATTCCCGGCGCTGTCGACTCAGGATTTTTGCAAGTGGCAGTCGTACCGGACTAAACCGCTGGTCAACGAGATTTCTCTAAGAGCTGCATTTTCCCCTGAACTTGTATTCCGGTGCTGCTCCATCCTCACCTCTCGTCATCGTCACCGACACTCAAAACCACGATGTCAAGAGCCACCCAAACTTCTCCACTATCTCTCCATTTACTTAGGTTTTCGCCAGACCACGTCATTAATTGCATTTAAGTTTAAATAATTAGGCACTGTTTCCGGCACCATAAAATCACAGAACGCAAAATTAACTGTACAATTTGAATATGCAGGCCGAGGGCACGACATTCAAATTGTCTATACACACTTCAAGTATCTGGATGTCGGCTGTACAACAATCAACAGTATGTGGCCTGAACTTGCCCTCTGTTTCAACCAGAATGCAATCCGGTCTCAAGTATCACGCCTTATATGGCCAGCTCGGCAAATTTAAGGAACTAATTATTCAATTGCCAGCTCCTGCGTCTACCAAACTCGTTCAATATCCAATTTGAAATCCTCAGTTAATGAGATAGCTATGAAATTCTGTTTGTCATGCAAGAATGTCACACAGGAATGTTACGCATGCATTTCACATATGTGAAGCATTGTGTACATGGTTGATTTGAACTTTGTGATTTGTGCACAAGTGCTATGGGCCCACAAGTATGCGTTCAGCGCTAGTGGAAAGCTCATCATCTGATTGCATTTCCAACTCTGCTTCTTGTCTTGCACCAAGAAGGGAAGGATGAACTCGTGACGCTTCCTTTCGTATTTGGTTTCGTAGACAACCTCTCAGCGTTATGTGACTTCCATCCCTGGACAATCAGTATATCACCCAGGCAGACAACAAACACACACACGTCGCTCATATGTTTTACAACGCTTATATATTATTATAGGAATAGTTTTAGGGAAATATATCTATTATAAAGCCTTTTTGAAGAATTACAGTTACCACATTTCTCTCCTAGCTATCACGCCGGTGATCTAGATAAAGCAATGAAATTTTCTACGACAATAGGACCTTTAACGACTGAATATGTGATACAAGAAATTTGACATATTAATTTCAGAAGTAATGACAACCGACACAGACATTAAACACTTCAGTACTTGTTGAATATTACTACATTTTACTTTTAACATCTACTACACAAGCCATAATTTTACTGAAATAAATTATTGAGAAACTAATAGCCGCTGTTTCAATACTATTAATCATATTATACTTAAAGATATTCACCATGTTGCATATAATGTTTCAGGTGAAATTTGAACATGTGATACGGCGGGTGAATTTGCTGAGTATTTTTTGCAGGAACAAATTTCTATTAACACGATAGACCCACATCGGATTAACTATTTGTCTAAAACCACTGAATTAAAAAAAAAAGATCAAAGATCCGTGATCGGATAGTAGACCACTAATATTAATGTAGGGAGAGGTTTATATAAGTAAAAAACTAAACGTAACACTTCACACATACGCACAATCAAAACGAACGAAAGTAGGGTAATTCCTTTCGGAGAGTGTTCACAGTAATATGAAAACACAAGGTCAGCTGATTTAAGTGACTTTAAACCTACACTTGTCACTCACTCGATGGAAAAAACCAATACATGAACACCGACCTTCTAAAACGCGTGACTTTGCTTCTACAATCTGCAGCTATGTCGTGCGTCAATCACGCATGACCAGCTCACGCCAGTATCAACACAGTTTAATTACCAATGTAGGTTAAAGCCTCATCTAGACGATGATAGATTTATTATGTGATCATAATAATAAACTTACATCAAAAACTGTCGTCTGTCAAAAACAAGATATCATCCAAACACATCTGCGATTGAAGAATGTGACACATGCATATACAATCTTACTGTATCGACTCATATTTAAATGTATGTAAAAATGAACACAGTACATCTACTTCGACAAAGGAACAAATATATAAGAAGTGAACTTTCCAAACAGGTAAAACTAATGATCACGGAACCAAAGATACTGTTCTTGAGAGTGTCCAAATAAGTATTTATTTTTTAAATTCTGACTTGCATAGATTGTATGTCACACAGTTTTCGCGTTTAAATATATAAAATGTATTACTTAAAAAAAAGATAACTCAGAAAATCTGAGATTATCCTTAATGGCAACAAGATTAGTTTTGACAAGATGAAAAATTCCAACTTCATGCAGTTTATGTGTGATATGACAACGATATCACTGCAAATGATTTAATAGAGTTGTTTTAATTTATTGGCAAATATTGCTGCAGAAAATATACATTATAAGAAAATATCGAAATAAGTAAAATACCTAAGTTACAGGTAACCCATAAATGAGAAGAATGTAGTGAGATCCAAGATGAAGAAACCNCAATTGCCAGCTCCTGCGTCTACCAAACTCGTTCAATATCCAATTTGAAATCCTCAGTTAATGAGATAGCTATGAAATTCTGTTTGTCATGCAAGAATGTCACACAGGAATGTTGCGCATGCATTTCACATATGTGAAGCATTGTGTACATGGTTGATTTGAACTTTGTGATTTGTGCACAAGTGCTATGGGCCCACAAGTATGCGTTCAGCGCTAGTGGGAAGCTCATCATCTGATTGCATTTCCAACACTGCTTCTTTTCTTGCACCAACAAGGGGAGGATGAACTCGTGACGCTTCCTTTCGTATTTGGTTTCGTAGACAACCTCTCAGCGTTATGTGACTTCCATCCCTGGACAATCAGTATATCACCCAGGCAGACAACAAACACACACACGTCGCTCATATGTTTTACAACGCTTATATATTATTATAGGAATAGTTTTAGGGAAATATATCTATCATAAAGCCTTTTTGAAGAATTACAGTTACCACATTTCTCTCCTAGCTATCACACCGGTGATCTAGATAAAGCAATTAAATTTTCTACGACAATACGACCTTTAACGACCAAATATGTGATACAAGAAATTTGACGTATTAATTTCAGAAGTAATGACAACCAACACGGACATTAAACACTTCAGTACTTGTTGAATATTATTACATTTTACTTTTAACATCTACTACACAAGCCATAATTTTTCTGAAATAAATTATTGAGAAACTAATAGCCACTGTTTCAATACTATTAATCATATTATACTTAAAGATATTCACCATGTTGCATATAATGTTTCAGGGGAAATTTGAACATGTGATACGGTGGGTGAATGTGCTGAGTATTTTTTGCAGGAACAAATTTATATTAACACGATAGACCCACATCGGATTAACTATTTGTCTAAAACCACTGAATTAAAAAAAAAAGATTAAAGATCCGTAATGGTTTTTGCCATACCTTATTCCAAATCGCAGTGATTCATTCAGTGTAGTGATCGTATAGTAGACCAAGTGTGTGATGAATTATTGGACTAATATTAATGTCGGGAGAGGTTTATATAAGAAAACAACCAAACGTAACACTTCACACCTACGCACAATCAAAACAAACGAAAGTAGGGTAATTTCCTTTCGGAGAGTGTTCGCCGTAATATGAAAACACAAGGTCAGCTGATTTAAGTGACTTTAAACCTACACTTGTCACTCACTCGATGGAAAAAACCAATACATGAACACCGACCTTCTAAAACGCGTGACTTTGCTTCTACAATCTGCAGCTATGTCGTGTGTCAATCACGCATGACCAGCTCACGCCAGTATCAACACAGTTTAATTACCAATGTAGGTTAAAGCCTCATCTAGACGATGATATATTTATTATGTGATCATAATAATAAACTTACATCAAAAACTGTCGTCTGTCAAAAACAAGATATCTTCCAAACACATCTGCGATTGAAGAATGTGACACATGCATATAAAATCATACTGTATCGACTCATATTTAAATGTATGTAAAAATGAACACAGTACATCTACTTCGACAAAGGAACAAATATATAAGAAGTGAACTTTCCAAACAGGTAAAACTAATGATCACGGAACCAAAGATACTGTTCTTGAGAGTGTCCAAATAAGTATTTATTTTTTAAATTCTGACTTGCATAGATTGTATGTCACACAGTTTTCGCGTTTAAATATATCAAATGTATTACTTAAAAAAAAGATAACTCAGAAAATCTTAGATTATTCTTAATGGCAACAAGATTAGTTTTGACAAGATGAAAAATTCCAACTTCATGCAGTTTATGTGCGATATGACAACGATATCACTGCAAATGATTTAATAGAGTTGTTTTAATTTATTGGCAAATATTGCTGCAGAAAATATACATTATAAGAAAATATTGAAATAAGTAAAATACCTAAGTTACAGGTAACCCATAAATGAGAAGAATGTAGTGAGATCCAAGATGAAGAAACCNCGAAATAAGTAAAATACCTAAGTTACAGGTAACCCATAAATGAGAAGAATGTAGTGAGATCCAAGATGAAGAAACCGCAGGTGCCAAAATCCTAGTGTGAAATATCTCTTGAAGCTTAACTTGTGCAGCAGCGACACAGTCCTCTCGCTTATCTTTTCTACATACTGTGGCCGGCAGAAAATGTATAAATGTTATTGTTAAATAAATGACAGTTCTCCGCATTGCATATTTTTGTACGTTTTTAGTATTTACGTAAACTGTTTTCTGAGTTGTGTCCATTAACATGTTGATAGTTATATTTGTGTGCCATGTAAGATAGCTAATGTTGGATATCAATGGACCCAATATCTGGAAACCAAAAATTGGGAGTCCTCCATAATCATAGTGCCCTGCAGGTAGTAGTAGGTTTCTCTCAAGTGCTTCAGCATGCTGGCAGCTGCACGGGTTCTGTGCTGAGCAGTTTGATGTGCAGGATGAACCACGACATTACTGGACATCAGAGTTGGGCTACTCTCATCAATATAACTCACCAGTGAGCATACAAGCATCGTCGCACTCAGAGTTACATATTCTCCGATGTCACTGTGCCCACATACATTTTCAGATTCTTGATTTATGAAATCTATGAACTTAAAAGGCAGCAGAAGCGTGTCCAAATATAACAAAATTAGCAGATATTGTCGTAACAGTCTGAGAAATAGAAATTTTTGAAATGAACAAAACTCAGCAACACTGCCATGCTGGAAAGCAGAATCCATATAAATGCGCTGACATATATAAATATATGATCCCCTATGTGGTAGGAAGAACTTCATCCATGTTACATGTACTTCTAAGGATCTCACAAAATCGAGAGCGTGAGCATGTGAAGAGTCTGGCGACAACACACACAACGGACATAAGACCACCGAGGGAAAAATAAAAGACCATGCGCAAAGTAGAAATGTTTGTTTTTCAAGAAAACGTAAAGGACAAAATATAAGATAATTCTATAATAAGCAGAAATAGGTAAGCAGCAGTCTGAATAATACTTCATTGCATGTTCCGTAAACGTTAAGGTCATCGCTTTGATGAGTTTTGTTTCGCTCCAAGCCAAGTATTTTGAGAACTAGAAACATCGGCTTGTCCACTGAGGAAAAACTTTTTGAATATACGGGTATTTCCATTGTGGATCACCTTTTTATGTCATTGATGATAAAAAAATTCGGTGTTCTTGCAAAGTTATGTACAGTAAAGGGCCAAAACAATTGTACACCTGCCTAATATCGTGTCCCCCCCCCCTTCTGCACCCCCTTTGTAGCTTCCAAATCCCTTCTCACATACGGGAAAAAATAGAAGTGCCGCAAGACGACGGGGCATGGACTCAACTAATGTCTGAAGGCATACAGGTGGCAATTCACACCATGAATCCTGCAGGGTAGTCCACAAATTCAATCTGCACCAATTTGAGAAAGGGTTGCACGTCTGTCAAGGTTAATCTTTCACGATCTCTTTCCGCCCACAGCGATGTTGAAGATGTGATGTTTTACCGGATTCCAAATATTCGCAATGGTCGTACGTGAACATCCAAATGTTATCACTATCTCAGAGATGCTATGTCCCATATCTCGTGCACCGACTATAAAACCACAATCAAACTCATTTAAATATTGATAACCTGTCANGAGATGCTATGTCCCATATCTCGTGCACCGACTATAAAACCACAATCAAACTCATTTAAATATTGATAACCTGTCATTGTAGCAGCAGTAACCCATCTAGCTGCCGACCATATCGCGTTACTCTGGTTGGTTCCATGCCTCTGTTATTTGCATTCGCACGCCTATACCAGTTTTTTTTGGCTATTCGGTGTAGTTCACTTCCCCCCGTAATAATCAAATTTAAAATTATGTACACCAAATACCACCATTTTGAAACATCGTAGTGAAAGTTTAAGTGTGTGGAGTAAACGCAAGAGAGGAACATTACAGACAAACAGAGCTGAATCCAGATAAATGCGCTTACATGTCGATACTTGATCCAGGATGTGGGAAGTAGCACTTCATCCTTGTGGTGTATTCTTCTGAATATCTCACAGAGTAGAGAGATTGCACATGTGATCAGTGTGAAGACGGCGCACCAAGTGCCCGCACTAGCGGAAAGAAAGAAAGTGATCATGGGCATTATATAACTGTTCTCCTCATTCTGAGGTTCATTGTAGGAATTGCAAAGAGAACTTCCTACAATGACCAGAATTATGTAAGCAAGGTTCTCTGCTGTGCCACTTACTTGTGTTCTGTATATGTGAACGTGGTCGCTTTGCTCTNACGGTCTCTGCTATGCCACCCACTTGTGTTCTGTATATATGAACGTGGTCGCTTTGCTCTCTTCTAATAAGAGTCAGGCTAAGTGTCTTAAGAACTGTAAACAACGGCTTCACAGCCAAGCAAATGCAGTTCGGGTGATTCAGTATCTTCATTGTGACCTCACTGTTATGACGTTGGTGGTGGAGCCGAAAATACCTATCTCTAAAGTCAACTGTATTTAGAGTCCAGACGTAAGAAACATACGCATCTTCGTTTTGCAATATGTAATTTCAAAAACAACAAAATATTACACAAGGTTTTTTATATAACCGGGTTAAAACCAATTTAACAACATTCTAGGTTTCTGCTAAAGACGGACTTGTAAAGAACCTGGAGTGAAACTGTGTACGGCGCTTCTCAATTATTCGTATTTCAAATTGCTTTAACTNGACGGACTTGTAAAGAACCTGGAGTGAAACTGTGTACGGCGCTTCTCAATTATTCGTATTTCAAATTGCTTTAACTTGATAATAATTTAATGAGGAACTGGCAATCAAGTTAATGTGTCTGGCTAGATAGTAAATATTGATCCTCTTAGTCGTCATTCTTCTTCCCCGTCAACATAATCAATCTATTTCTTTTCATATTTTAAATTTTGTAGTAGAGTTGTAGTATTACTTTCACAAATTAAAATGAGTGCTTACAAATATGACGACCATATACATTACTACCATACCATTTTCCATAAAGATATTATTTTCATATTGTAGGAATAACAAAACTGTTTGTATTTGTAGCATTCTTGTTATGAATATAGAAAAAATTTTTACTTACATATGTGACATATAGAACAGGATATTTGGAATATGAAATATACCTTGCTGTGTATCTTCATTTTTCTATATAGACCATGGTGGTGTAGTGGTCAGCCAACTCGTTTCCTTTATAGACGTACCGGATTTGACTCCAGCTGGTGTCGCTTCCGGATATTCGCATGTGGAAATCAGGCCGGACGACGCCGGTGGTTGGTGGGTTTTCTCAGGGATATCCCATTTATTTCTCTTTTCAATTCAGCGCTGTTCCGAACTCACCTCGCTCTAAACTCTTCGGCCCTCAAGATCACGATGCTATGAGCCACCCAGATATCTTCACTAACTCTACATTATTTGCCGTGTATTAGATATGAGGTTAGAACACCATTTAGTGAACAAGTGTTTTAAGATGTTTGTATACTTCCTCTAACAATTTCGTAATGCAGTTCGATTTAATGCAAATTGGTAAAAAATTATTTTATTAATATAACTAGCGAACCGGCCCAGCTTCGCCCGGAAGCAATTTAGTTTTTACAGCGATACTTTGAAAGACAAAAATTGTGACTGTGGCTCATCATTNCCAGCTTCGCCCGGAAGCAATTTAGTTTTTACAGCGATACTTTGAAAGACAAAAATTGTGACTGTGGCTCATCATTTCATCATTAAAAGATAAACATATGCTATCACGGACTTTTCTGTAGAACGTTTTGAGAGCTACAATTCTGTAATACATTAATTTGATGTATCTCTTATGGTTTAGTCAGCGCAAGCCATGTAAGCGCCCTAAAAGCGGTTTTACACGACTTGATTACAAACTGTTCGACATTTCTCTAATATGTTTATATAAAATATATATGTATTATACAACACAATCTTCCTCAAGAAATTCTCTAAATGATGTTGAAAACCACATCGAAATTCATCAAGTAGTGTAGAAGTACTAAGCGAATACACAGACAGACGCGGAAAAGCGACTTTGTTTTATACTATTTAAAGATAGCGATGGTGCTCGTCATTTAAAAACTACGATTTGTACAAACACGTACATCAGTGTCGACGACGTGTCTGAGAGTTGTGTAGGTGCATGCTGGGTACATGCGCAGAAGACGGATAAGCGGTCTGCCTCGTGCTCNCAGGCGCGCGAGAAGTTGGTCGGGTGCGGCGACGTAGTGTATCGCGGATGCCGGTCGGAGGTAAGGAACTAGCTCGGCGCTAAGAGCCGGTGCTCTCCAGCACTGGAGGAGCCTGTCTGGAGCACCTGCATATTGATTGGAGCAGCGTACTCCACTCCGCACAGCCCAAGGTCGCGGAGAAGACCGTCGTCGCTCCTGCTGGTGTCTCCTGCCCTCCCGCGCATTTCAGTATCGTGCCGCAAATATCGGAGAAACTAGGAACAACCGGATATTTCCAACTTAACACATTTGTTAAGTGTATGTAAAGTTTAACATGATTATANCCGCGCATTTCAGTATCGTGCCGCAAATATCGGAGAAACTAGGAACAACCGGATATTTCCAACTTAACACATTTGTTTAAGTGTATGTAAAGTTTAACATGATTATTAAAAAAAATAATACCTCTAATCGATACCTATGACCAAATAGTAGGATCTATATTTTCAACACATGCTTTTTTCTCGAATATTTCCCACATTCTTAACATTATTCTTAACTTGATTATCACGTTAACTTTATATCGTAGTTTGAGAATAAAGAGGAGTAAATCAGCGTAGAAAAACTTACATGAAAATACATGGGTCGAACATTTGTTTTCGAATTGTATGAGAACAGGAATTTTGGGAGTAAAGCGGGAATTTTTGGCCAGCCTTGCAGGAATTTGTGATATTATAGTGTCGCAACACTAGTTGCTGCTTCCAGCTGGTGGGGCGTCTTCCTCCTAGAGAGGATATGGGGTATCGCGATCTCGCTGTCTGCGCCGACCCAGTCTCTGTGTCCCATTGAACTGCCTTACTGCCAATTTGACTACCATTAACGACGTTGATGTAAACGGTTGCTTTGATGAGTTCGTGTACTTCCTCTGGCCAATTCTTAATGCATTTACATTTAATTTAATTCGGCGAAAGTATTTTATTTATATTTAAAGGCTTGTATTTTGAAAATTAATATAGCTTATAAACAAACACGTCCATCAGTGTTGACCATGTGACTTTGAGAGTTGTGTTGATTTAGGGTAGGTCAAAGTTGGGTGCAAGCGCAGAAGGCGAATAAGCGGTCTACCTCACCTTAAGTCTATGGCCGTGAGCGCTGGCGGTACAAGGGCTTAGCGCGCCTATAAGCTGCTTGAAGTTAACTGAGCACTTATACAAGTCCTAATTACGATCATTTTTTCTTCTAGTCGTGTATCCTTCCACCATACATTAAATTAACATTTCCATGTACCTCATAACTTTATTCATACGCCATCAAAGTAAAACTATGGAATTGGTAGGCATGTAAGTTTGTTGCCAACATAAAAATTAATACTTTAATATATATAAATAAATAAATTCTAACTTCAGTGGCAATTTTAAACACTGCACTCGAAATACAATGTCAAGTGCAAAAATTATTTTAGTTAATTCGCTGCCAACTTAACTAGGAACTTTCATGTCAGTGTGTGCTGTAACACGCATGTAGATATGGACAAAGATTCATCAAAGGTTTGTTTCAAAAGTATACACTTTACCAAGAATCAGATTTTATAAAATTGTTTCAATAACAGTGAGTCACTGTGAGTAGATTTTGTAGGTCTCAGAGCAAAGGAGCTGGGAGCCAGTTTCCTGGCTCTGGCCGCCGTCATCTTGGATTACATCACCACCATCATTTTGGATGTCCTTGACCTTCGATGTTATCTTACCTCCACCGCCATATTAATTGTCCTTGACTTTTGATCGTAATATTATTTCTTGCAGTCATCTTTGATTATGTTACTGCCAAAATCTGGTTTCTGGTCGTCATATTATCACCCCCCACCATATTCTTTTCCAATTATTCACCTTCGGTCTATCCTGCCTTCTTGTTCCTTTACTCACTCTGTCGCCTGGGCTCCATTCGCTCTACTGCCATATTGTTTCCGGTAGAAAACTTGTTTCTGGGCGCCACCTTAATTTCTAATTACTCACCTTCGTTCCACCCTGCCATCATGTTTTGCCTGATTATGCATACTGCCATGTGTGCTTCACACGTTCGAGTGCCATATTGTTTCCCAATTACTCACTGTCACCTTGCATTATGGCAAATTTATGTCAAGACCATAGGCCACCATCTTGGATTCTCTCTTTCATACCTTCTCGATTTAGCCACCTGCTGATTACTTGGACCCCTCGAACCACCATCTTGTTTCGTCTGCTGACGACCTCATTTAAAACTTTATGCAGGCAGCCATCTTGGATCCTCTCTCATTCCTTCTCGATTTAGAAACCTGCTGAATAATCGGTCCGCTCTGACCACCATCTTGTTTCGCCTGCTAAAAACATCAATTGTTTTTTCTTGTAATGTAGGCCAACTATCTAAGACTTAATTTGCCTTAGCCACCAGGCAAGCTCGCTCTAAATCAATTGTTTTCTAGGACTTACCACTCATGTTGTATTTAGCCATTAGAATAAAAAATTTCAAATGCTTCATGTGGGCATTGTTGAGGACAATAAGAGAATGCAACCAATGCAATCAGTGGTGATATTTTATATTCTGCTGGTTGATTATCGATCGGGACTTGACGAGGGTTGTCTTCAGCACAGTGTCGCTTATCACACCGAGCCCCGTCNCCCCAACCATCACAAACGTATGCATTTCTCAAGAAACAAGTATTTGTAATCAGAGGGAAGTTCAAGCTCCACAGTAGATGCTTTCAGTATGGCATAAAGCAGTACATTTTAGCATGTCTCTTCAAAACATTGCTTCGAATAAATTGGGGTTGGTAGAGTATAAAGCTTTTGCTATGCTTTACCTTTTTTGAGCCTAAAAAGCATCTCTAACCACCTCAAATTATCCAAAACTTTTTTCTCTCATTGTGAGGGACAGTGAAAATGATAGCATGCTGTTCTAACGGTCAAAATTTTTTATCATCTATTGTGACATATGGAAAGCTTAAATAACTTGCAGCACCCGTCTAAAAACTGAACTCGCATAGATACCTAAAGCATTCCTCCTCACATATGAAAGACACAAAATACAATCAGTCTGCAAACACCTTTCCGTTTATTAACAACAGGATGAAGAGATTCTTCGCTGTCTCCCATTTTTGAGGGTGTCTTCGTGGATATAAAACTGTTACAGACACACGCCATTCTAGGAGAGGGTGTAAGGCACCCGCGAGTGTGTTGCAGCAGCAAAGAACCAAGTCCCGCCAACACTGGGAGATGGTCAACTATAAAGAAGATTGGCGGTCGAATGGACGACTTCGCCGGCTAGACAGCAATCGTCCTGATCAGGCCTCATATTACAGTCCGGCAAACAAGGATGTTTAGCAGTCCATAGCAAGCAGACATCTACTGAGGCAACCCGAGACGTGTGACACGAACATTCATGTTGTGTTAATAGCATACAAGCATGCGGCATGAAAGGTGCAGGAATTGTACTGCCGGTAGCGTAATAGTAAAAACACAGGCAGGGAGTATGAGAGTTATACGCCGCTCAGGAATGTTAACCTTGCTTTATAAGCTAATTGCCGCAGTTCTCTGCTGAGCGCAACGGCAGAAGCATGACTCAGGAGGCGTCTCGAAATCGGCTAATGGTGCGACAACACAGATATGAATCGCTATCGTTCCCGACTCCGTGGCATCTCCGGCGGGAAGAAAGGGTTGTTTGTGGATGCCAACAGCGAGGCACTCAATAACTAACATTGTTGAAACAATATTGGGAATATGGGATAATAGCGGATGCCAGACCCGCATTGCCCATATTTGAGTCACTAAATACATATTATTATTTTCTTCCGTCAATGTAACTATTAAAACCGCGTGTTTTAAACTCTTGGTAGCGACGATATTATCATTGTATAGTCTGTACCGGTAATATAAGCACATTTCATACAAACTTTTCAAAAGAAAAGTCGCCGACTGTTATTGCTGCTACGGTACATCTTGGTGTGAACTCTCGTAAACGCTGTTCACGGTAAACTGAACCCTTCTGAAAGCCCCGCTTCAGATCTGCATTGTGTATACTTCTGCCATATGTAAAATTAATATTGCTATGGGCGTAACGAAATTTTTCATGCGTCGGTCATATGTAACTGTTGAATTACTAGAAACTTAAAAAAATTAAATACATCTTACNTAACGAAATTTTTCATGCGTCGGTCATATGTAACTGTTGAATTACTAGAAACTTAAAAAAATTAAATACATCTTACTACTTTCACTTTTATGCAATAACAAACCAGCAAGCAACATAAATAATGTCAGTATTGACATATGTTTACATAAATTATTTTAAACCAAAGTTAAAACATGGAACTACTCCCTCTCTCTCTCTCTCTCTCTCTCTCTCTCCCCATTGTTACCAACTTTACTGGGTGCATACCAGTTACTGTGCCCTTTAAAATATATTAAGATTGAGGCAGTGACATTTTGCAAATGTTGATTTAAAAATTGCTCAATCAAACATGAAAAGCGGGTAGTTTAGTTCGCCGTGAATTAATGAAGATAGTTTTTTAATGCGAGATGTCGTATTGCGAGTTTAATAGCAAACTGAAGCTACAACTTATTTTACGCATATCACAGTGTTAGTATGCACATTTGTGCTACATTGACATTCCTAATAATTCCACTGTTTAATTTGTTTCGCTCATGGCAATGATAGTTTTACATATGGCAGAAGGTTACAAAAAGAGAAGAAAAAGTATATACTTACCAGGGCTTTCAATGTAATCGTCAACAGCATATAATTACTTTAATATTCTAGTAGGCCTACAATTTGTCCGAACACGTTATACTTTTTTCCATGTGTATGTACAAGTCACACGAATTATTCTTATTTTATTAATTCGTAGATGAGTGAGTTAAGAGATTTGGATGGCTTTACAGCGAAGTCTTAAGAGCCGACGAGGGTGAAGCGAGGTAAGTATGGGGAAGCACTGGAATTCAAGGGTAGGGGAAATGGGAAACTCCCGAGAAAACCCACCGACCAGGTACATTGTCCGGCACTATTACCAAGTACGAAAATCCGGGACAGAACCCTCCGGGAATTGAATTCAGTTGACATAAGTGAGAGACTACTAGTCTGACAACTCCACCATCACAGGGATTCGGAAGACACTGCCGTTTCTGTTGGGCCCGGGCCTATGAGGGGAACCATAGAAGTCACAAGGTCAGAAAAAGTCAGAGAAAGTTTGGAATATTGTGCGATACGGCAGTTTCGGCGTTAGGAGTTGTAGAGTTCTTTTGTGATCAACAAAGAGAGATGAACGCATTTAACATGCCTCGGAGAAACTGAAAACAGCAGTTTATAATCGCCCACGACCTCCAGAAACACTTCCAGATCTCATAAGAGCTGTCCACGTGGAATGGGACCTTCGTCGGGAAGATGACACATTGGTTACAAGTATGCCACGGCGTGTTAGGGACCTGTACAATGCACATGGAGGCCATACACGGTACTAAGCTGCAGTGGGGAGAAAGAAACCCTCNATCTGTACAATGCACACGGAGGCCATACACGGTACTAAGCTGCAGTGGGAAGAAAGAAACCCTCCCTAGTCAGAGACACCGTTATGTTAACTTTGTTGTTATTTTGTGTGCATATGTATGTGATAATATAAAAAATATTTTTTTGTTAGAAACACTTTGAATTTCACGTTTTGTATCGGCACCGTTGGTAACTTATAACTGCTACTTTAACTTTTATGTATATTCCATATTTTTTTGCATTCTGAATGTATATTCCAAACCTTTGTGAGGTGTTTATAAAAAAAGGGAAAAATAATAACGGTAATACTTAACTATATGTCGAGCTAATTGACTTATTCCAATTGCAAATGTGTGTGTCTAGTGTAGATTATAATTGAAGTGTTTAATAAAATAAACGCCAACTATACTGTATGTGCGTCTGACTGTGCTGGCCTGTTCATAGGCTTGGCCGTGGGCCAACTATAGCGCTTGACGACCGGCCCTCCACGTACGTGTGACACTAGCAACATGTCAGAAGAACGCAGAACGTGCGGTAAGAAGGAAAGAAGCTGGACTTGCCGAGTGCTACGTGTATCGTCCAGTAGGTATGCTCACCTCACCACAGCCCGCAAAATGGCCACAGTAGCTGAGCGGTTTGACTGCTCGCCTCTCACCAAAGTGAACCGGATTCAATCCCCTGCCGGTTCACTCAGAATTTTCGCAATTGGGAATCCTGCCGGTCAATGCCGCTGGTCGGCGGGTTTTCTCGGGGGTAACCCGTTTCCCCCGCCCTTTCATTCCTGCGCTGCTACATATTCATCTCACTTCACCCTCATCGGCTTTCAACACCTCGCTGTTTAGAGTGGTATACAGAGACCGCCAAGCTCATCGTTGAGCTCGCAGGGCGGGTAATTACAGCGCGGCTGGGCGGAGTTTCGGGGCCGGGGCGTGGTCAACTCAGGGCACGTGATGCCAGAGTTAGGCGCGTGGAGGGGACAGACTCGCGCTACCCTCCCTCAAGCCGTGTGTCATTCGCTCTCCGTGATGGGCCGGGGTAACATCGGGAACAACTCCAATCTATCTGTTCAAGTCCCACGCAATAATAGGTTTATGGTTATAGTCTGTTCGCGGTTTCTTCAAACATTTTGAGTTAAACCTCTGAAAAATCACCCCATGTGTGACGTGATTGGGTGTTTCCCAAATAATGCCATGTATCACTGACGTTTTTTAAAATCTTGTTAACTTAAAATAAACCTAAATTTTTGTTTAATCGAACATTTAATTATATTTTCTCTATATATAAACTCTATTATTTCATTTATAATCAATATGCATACATGCAGGGAGAATGCAAGTGCGTTGGCAATGCCTAGTAAGAAGTCGTTCTTATGCCAATTATTATTAAACTGAGTGCACGCGAACGCTGTGTGCTGTCGCTTTGGTGTCATTTTCTAGGCTGGGATAAGTTTTGTTCACATGAGGCGGAGGAATATCCTGGAAGTAGAACTTCAGCAGTGCTTCAGGAAAGTTTGAAGTAACCTAGAATGGACTATATTTTGTGAACGGAAAACGAGTGCATGAGAACGTGAACGACATTAATAGTGGTTGTTCAAATTAATTTGCTCGTCTTGCACACGGTTGTATATTAAAATGGATTTTAACAAATTAATGATTTTTTAATATATTTAAACCTATTTAATACTCGTTTGGCACCATCACGCCCTGAATTCCGGCATTACTGTTCTGCAGTTCAAGCTAATCGTTATCTACTGCTGATCATCGATATTAGCCGTATGTTACAACATATGATATTCCAAGTGAGTTAAAATCCGCCTCTCATCCACATCACACATGCCAACCATTGCTTTTTGTTTTATATAGTTCATCCACGGCACACATGCCCACTATAGTTTTTTTTATATAGTCCAGGCTTCTGCAGTTGGGACGATGTAATCTACTCATTTCTGGATGTAATGAGCATAAGCGGTGAAGGAAAAGCGGTCTTACACTGTGTATATTTCAATGCAGCTGTGCTTACTGTGAACGTACCGTTATTTTAAGAGACTTAGAAAATCAGGACAAGTAACCGCAACGTCGTTATCCTATAATAACCTGTGTATACAGCGCCTAGTTCATGGTTAACCTGCCAATGGAACTTCCATTTTAATGCAGAAGGATTACACATAGTTTTACAGCAAGTGGGTTGTTTTTTGAGAAGGAAATAAAATTATTACAAACCTCAACCACTTCCTGGTTCAAATACTTCGGGTTAGGCTTCATTGTGGGATGTACGTTTTTTGAAGCCACTGTTGGTACCTCATTGGCTGGTTGTCGATAACATTTTTATTGGTTGTCTGCGATTGGTCACTTCTTTTGTTTCGGATCTGCCATAGGAACATGAGCCTTCTGCGGCGTGTCAAATAAAAAACTGGCCGAATCGCGACAGCAACACAGATCAATAATAAGTCCAGCTTGTCTTCAAATGAATATGTGAAATTTTCAGGTCATTAGAAATTAGTAATGAAAATGGAAGCCTGATTTATGAACTGCTTGATTCCTGCTGCAGAGTTTTCCATTTACTTATAGAAGTCATTTACTAACTTGAATTATTCCGTGCTGGCATTCGATTTATTGGTAGTATCGTTGACTACATTGAAACCACTATGCTGGTTTGATGACAAGTAGTGAGATTCTGATGTACTGTAGACATCGCAGCCTTAACTGTCGGGTGGTTCATTAGCTTCTGCCTTGGTGACTAAAACATTGTTTCACACAAATGTACGCTGCAGAGAGTCTTCACCAAAGTAGGTATATTTTAACATCTAAAAGTTAAGAGTGATTTTACACAAAAAGTACGACAAAAGACAATCAGAACAAGCAAAATTTATATTTTTCTACTCTTCTTAAAAAAAGTCAAATTTCACGAGTTATTGTGGTAAAAATACACATACACTATTGAAGAGAGTTTCTTTGAAAAAATGAAATGAAACACAATGCATATATGCCTAATTCTGCAAGCAGTTCGAAGAAAATGGCTTGTATTATATAAAACAAATTGAGTATGGTCTACTAGCGTTTTAATACGCACAGATTTAACTTTGCAATATAAACATGAACATCGTTTTCACTGTCGAGCAGTTTCTGAATTTCATCTACTGTGAGAAACATCTTCATTTTTAACTTTGTGTTCGGTTTTCGAAGTTTTGCAAGTAGGTCAACAAGAAAACACTTATAGTCATTGGATTATTTATTTTTGAAAGAAATTTCATTCTCACAGTTATAAGTCAGAAAAAGGTGTTTTTTTTTTTGGCTGTGTATTTAGATGCAAAGGCTTAAATTTGGAAAATTGGCGAAGCGTTTTAAATTGAATTTGTTCTTATAAATGTAGGCTTTATTAATTTTATACTTTTTTTTTAGTCGAAATAAAAAATTTAAAATTTAACATTGCAAACTACACATATTTTGGCCTATAATGAAAATGTATAGTAAACAAAATCTATATTTAGCTTTTATAGTTCATTGAAAGCTGAAAATATNACTAAAACATTGTTTCACACAAATGTACGCTGCAGAGAGTCTCCACCAAAGTAGGTATATTTTAACATCTAAAAGTTAAGAGTGATTTTAGATGCAAAGGCTTAAATTTGGAAAATTGGCGAAGCGTTTTAAATTGAATTTGTTCTTATAAATGTAGGCTTTATTAATTTTATACTTTTTTTGTTAGTTGAAATAAAAAATTTAAAATTTAACATTGCAAACTACACATGTTTTGGCCTATAATGAAAATGTATAGTAAACAAAATCTATATTTAGCTTTTATAGTTCATTGAAAGCTGAAAATATTTGATTTCACAACTGAAATGGCTGCATAAATATTTCCGTATTTAATATATTCCTCGTCGTTAACCTCAGACGTGCAGAAAAGTNATTTGATTTCACAACTGAAATTGCTGCATAAATATTTCCGTATTTAATATATTCCTCGTCGTTAACCTCAGACGTGCAGAAAAGTAACACCCGAATAAAGAAACGATTGAAAAAAATAACAAAACATTGTGCCGAACATAGCGATTGTGAATTTTTCAGTGTATAAGTTCGTCACTAGTGTTATTACATTTTTTATATTTACGTACGCAATCCAACATTATGAAAATCTAAAAAAAGTACTTTTAATTATTTTCCTGATAGACATTGTGCACAATCAATTGAAATGCAGATGTTTGTATAAATAACATTAAAGTACCTCTGCGAATATATGAACATACAAGTTTGTGCTAGCCTATACTGAAATGTTAAAATAATGTTTCTATTTAATTTTCTGAACCTAAATTTTCTCGTGGACGAAAATTGTAAGATCAAATTTGTCAAGGTAACGTTACTCACGTTGTTAGTGTGTAAAATGGCACTTGTGTGCATTTTAATGGTAAATTTCCACCTTGAACTTTCTTTGTTCACGTGGCACGATGAATTTAATACAGTGATACATTAGGGAAAAAATTCCCAAATAGGTTATTTAATTCNATGATTGAAAAAAATTACAAAAATTCATTGTGCCGAACATAGCGATTGTGAATTTTTCAGTGTATAAGTTCGTCACTAGTGTTATTACATTTTTTTATATTTACGTACGCAATCCAACATTATGAAAATCTAAAAAAAGTACTTTTAATTATTTTCCTGATAGACATTGTGCACAATCAATTTAAATGCAGATGTTTGTATAAATAACATTAAATTACCTCTGCGAATATATGAACATACAAGTTTGTGCTAGCCTATACTGAAATGTTAAAGTAATGTTTCTATTTAATTTTCTGAACCTAAATTTTCTCGTGGACGAAAATTGTAAGATCAAATTTGTCAAGGTAACGTTACTCACGTTGTTAGTGTGTAAAATGGCACTTGTGTGCATTTTAATGGTAAATTTCCACCTTGAACTTTCTTTGTTCACGTGGCACGATGAATTTAATACAGTGATACATTAGGGAAAAAATTCCCAAATAGGTTATTTAATTCGTGAGGGGTATTTTTACACAAATATTAAAAATATATCGTGTTATTAATAAATCTATTTATGATGGTGTACCTAATTTCAATTCCTAGCAACATTATCGTATTAATTCAACTTTGAAACTTCTTTGAAAACTACTCATACCAAATACACCGAAGAGCCAGAAAAAACTGGTATAAGCGTGCGTATTCAAATAACAGAGGTATGGAACCAATCAGAGTAACGCGATGCGGTCGGCAGCTAGATCGGTTACTGCTGCTACAATGGCAGGTTATCAAGATTTAAGTGAGTTTGAACGCGGTGTTATAGTCGGCGCACGAGAGATGGGACATAGCATCTCCGAGGTAGCGATAACATTTGGATGTTCGCGTACGACCATTTCACGAGTGTACCGTGAATATCGGGAATCCGGTAAAGCATCACATCTTCGACATCGCTGCGGCTGGAAAAAGATCGTGAACGAACAGGACAAACGACGAGAATCATTAAACGTGACAGATGTGCAACCCTTTCTCAAATTGGCGCAGATTTCAATGCCTTCAGACATTAGTCGAGTCCATGCCACGTCGTCTTACGGCACTTCTGCGTGCTCGTGGGGGCCCTACACGATATTAGGCCGGTGTGCCAGTTTTTTTTGGCTCTTCAGTGTACATTCACGCATAAATGTAATGTGTAAATACACACGTGTATTTTCAAGTGTAGCCCATCATACCTGGAGTGTGGAGTATTCGGAACTGTTTTCCTGGGATATTTGTTACTGGTTTATAGTTCTTCACGGTGTCTGAAAAAAATTGCTACCCATTTGCGAATGTAACTCAATTACATGCATCCTCAAACTACAGCATGTTCTCAAATGAGTCCCACAGAATTCTCACAAGTCAGTCCATTAACAAATTTTTTGTTAGACACCCGAAAAAAAAGTTAGTAAAGACGATTGGAAATTTATCATTGTTTTGGTTCAAAAAATTAAGGGATTCGTATTCTTACATTAAGAAAGAATTTAATGAAATGTCTTGTTTTATAATGGTAATCTTATATCGTGTAAAACAACAGTTTATTCAGGCGGGTTATAACCAAAATTAGGACACAATAAAATGTGACATACATTCACAGAAAAAACTATGCTTTAATGTAAAATGTAAATGTTACAATTTGTTACAACAATATACAGTTATCAATGTGAGAGTTAAATAGAAGCAGAGAAAAATACTATCTACTACACTAAAGTAATAAAGTTAGTATTTTGTATGAGGTAACAATTTAAGTCACACTTGTGTGTCTAATGTATATAACACCATTTGTTAATAACATCACATTTTGGATTTCTTAACCTTTGAATAAAAACCATTTTGCTTCCAAAATTTCGTTCTTCTAACATAAACAATTGTGACTAAAGCTTTATATTAACAGAAAATAGTGAGTCATTTTATCTGTTCGTCAATAGTATACAATAAATAGAGAAACTAATGTTGTCTAATGAATTATCTGTGTGTGTGTGTTACCTCAAGTAATTTCTATAGAAGGCTTTGCGCTATGCTGGTACAATTTTGAAATCTTATTAGCCCACGTGACCAGAGGTATCAGTGCAGACGTATGTGCGGCCAATCAGATTTCAGAACGCCACCAACACAGAAAAGCACTCTACAGTACTGTCTCATGTGTTCGGACCCCAACATTTCCCATCCTTTCTGAAATAAAATTACTAGAANACGCAATCCAACATTATGAAAATCTAAAAAAAGTACTTTTAATTATTTTCCTGATAGACATTGTGCACAATCAATTGAAATGCAGATGTTTGTATAAATAACATTAAAGTACCTCTGCGAATATATGAACATACAAGTTTGTGCTAGCCTATACTGAAATGTTAAAATAATGTTTCTATTTAATTTTCTGAACCTAAATTTTCTCGTGGACGAATATTGTAAGATCAAATTTGTCGAGGTAACGTTACTCACGTTGTTAGTGTAAAATGGCACTTGTGTGCATTTTAATGGTAAATTTCCACCTTAAACTTTCTTTGTTCAAGTGGCACGATGATTTTAATACAGTGATACATTGGGGAAAAAATTCACAAATAGGTTATTTAATTCGTGATGGTGTATTTTTACACAAATATTAAAAATAGATCTTGTTATTAATAAATCTATTTATGATGGTGTACCTTATTTTAATTCCTAGCAACATTATCGTATTAATTCAACTTTGAAACTGTCTTTGAAAACTACTCATACCAAATACACCGAAGAGCCAAAAAAAACTGGTATAGGAGTTCGTATGCAAATAACAGATGTATGGAACCAATCAGAGTAACGCGATGCGGTCGGCAGCTAGATAGGTTACTGCTGCTACAATGGCAGGTTATCAAGATTTAAGTGAGTTTGAACGTGGTGTTATAGTCGGCGCACGAGAGATGGGACATAGCATCTCCTAGGTAGCGATAACATTTGGATGTTCGCGTACGACCATTTCACGAGTGTACCGTGAATATCGGGAATCCGGTAAAACATCAAATCTTCGACATCGCTGCGGCTGGAAAAAGATCGTGAACGAACAGGACAAATGACGAGAATCATTAAACGTGACATATGTGCAACCCTTTCTCCAATTGGCGCAGATTTCAATGCCTTCAGACATTAGTCGAGTCCATGCCACGTCGTCTTACGGCACTTCTGGGTGCTCGTGGGGGCCCTACATGATATTAGGCAGGTGTGCCAGTTTTTTTGGCTCTTCAGTGTACATTCACGCATAAATGTAATGTGTAAATACACACGTGTATTTTCAAGTGTAGCCCATCATACCTGGAGTGTGGAGTATTCGGAACTGTTTTCCTGGGAAACTTGTTACTGGTTTATAGTTCTTCACGGTGTCTGAAAAAAATTGCTACCCATTTGCGAATGTAACTCAATTACATGCATCCTCAAACTACAGCATGTTCTCAAATGAGTCCCACGGAATTCTCACAAGTCAGTCCATTAACAAATTTTCTGTTAGATGCCCGAAAAATAAGCTAGTAAAGACGATTGGAAATTTATCATTGTTTTGGTTCAAAAAATTAAGGGATTCGTATTCTTACATTAAGAAACAGTTTAATGAAATGTCTTATTTTGTAATGATAATCTTATATCGTATAAAACAACAGTAAATTCAGGCGGGTTATAACCAAAATTAGGACACAATAAAATGTGACATACTTTCACAGAAAAAACTATGCTTTTATGTAAAATTTAAATGTTACAATTTGTTACAACAATATACAGTTATCAATGTGAGAGTTAAATAGAAGTAGAGAAAAATACTATCTACTACACTAAAGTAATAAAGTTAGAATTTTGTATGAGGTAACAAATTAAGTCACACTTGTGTGTCTAATGTATATAACACCATTTGTTAATAACATCACATTTTGGATTTCTTAACCTTTGAATAAAAACCATTTTGCTTCCAAAATTTCGTTCTTCTAACATAAACAATTGTGACTAAAGCTTTATATTAACAGAAAATAGTGAGTCATTTTATCTGTTCGTCAATAGTATACAATAAATAGAGAAACTAATGTTGTCTAATGAATTATCTGTGTGTGTGTGTTACCTCAAGTAATTTCTATAGAAGGCTTTGCGCTATGCTGGTACAATTTTGAAATCTTATTAGCCCACGTGACCAGAGGTATCAGTGCAGACGTATGTGCGGCCAATCAGATTTCAGAACGCCACCAACACAGAAAAGCACTCTACAGTACTGTCTCATGTGTTCGGACCCCAACATTTCCCATCCTTTCTGAAATAAAATTACTAGAANAAAAGCACTCTACAGTACTGTCTCATGTGTTCGGACCCCAACATTTCCCATCCTTTCTGAAATAAAATTACTAGAAAAATTATGTTTTCTATGTTTAAATAAATTGATATTTCTGTTTGCAAATAAAATTTTCTTAAATGTAAATTTAGAACTCTAATATTTTTCCGTATCAGATATGACCAATTCCAATATGATCTCAATCATAGACAGTGAGTTGGGATCAGATTCTTTTTAGCCTACTTTCCGAAGGAGAAAAAGGCTTATGAGGTCACTTTCCTTTCTGTTACTGTGTGTGTATGTGTGTGTGAGTGTCCCCTTTCAATTTTTAATCTCATGAAACCGAATTTCACAAAACTCTGTTCACATATAGTGCTAAATAAAGATACCTGAGTTCTGAAGGTTTAAACCCCACCGGACACTTACTTTCAAAAAGGCGGCATTTTAAAATGTAGGGTGATGTCATTTACCGAAGACAATTCGACAGATTTATACCAAATTTTGTATGTTGACAAGGCAAGGCGTAAGAATTTAATTGCGAGGTAAATATTTTTTTTGCTCCGACATTTTGGAAGATAGCGGGACGTGAAAGAATAAAGTTTTTACGTTATATTTCTAAAACTACTTAACCAATTTTCGCCAAATTTGGCACGTAAGTAATGATATGATAGTTCGGATAAATATAAGTAATTAAACTTATTAGGCATTTGTTTTCAAAATGCGAGGTAATAAAATGTTTTGTTTATTTGGTGTAACTACCGTGCGGTTGACCAATTTCAACCAGATTTTGTACCCTGACAGTATCTGTTAGGCGCATCATATAAGCCAAACAACAACCAACTTTTCAAGCCATACTGTTAGATCGCGCTACATGAATTAATACAGTTTTGTGTAAGATCATAGGAAACAATTGTTAAACTCCTGCCAAATTTGGCCAACAAGCAGTAATGTGGCAGGTGATATGTACAAATACGTTTTAAGTATGTCAGACATATTTTCAAAATGGCGCCCAACTAGCAATTTTAGCATAGTATGCTGTATCTTCGAAACCATTTAATAAATTCCAACTTAACTTTGTACGCTGGGAGGTTTTATAAAAAACATCTAATGTGTCTACACGAAGCCTCTTTTGTCCTCCATTCTGTAAAGTAGTGTCACAGCTATTAATTAAGTTTTTATGTCATATCTCGGGAAACAATTGACCTATTTATTTAAAAATTGACGAAGAAGTTGTACTGTGGTAGGCCATATTCATTTATACGTTTTAAGTGTGCAAGTCTCTTATTTTCTGAATGGCGCCTATAAAAATATTTTATTTAGTGTGCTATATCTACGAAACTATGGAACAGATTTAAATTTAACTTTGTGTATTGTATCTACGACAATCATCGAATGTGCTAATATATAAAATTTTTGCCCTCCCTTTAAGAAGATCGTCACTTGAACAATGGAGGTTTAATGCCATATCTCGAGGACCTATCAAGCGATTCATACCAACATTTCTCGCAAGTNCTTAACCTTTGAATAAAAACCATTTTGCTTCCAAAATTTCGTTCTTCTAACATAAACAATTGTGACTAAAGCTTTATATTAACAGAAAATAGTGAGTCATTTTATCTGTTCGTCAATAGTATACAATAAATAGAGAAACTAATGTTGTCTAATGAATTATCTGTGTGTGTGTGTTACCTCAAGTAATTTCTATAGAAGGCTTTGCGCTATGCTGGTACAATTTTGAAATCTTATTAGCCCACGTGACCAGAGGTATCAGTGCAGACGTATGTGCGGCCAATCAGATTTCAGAACGCCACCAACACAGANCGTTTGTGCGGCCAATCAGATTTCAGAACGCCACCAACACAAAGCACTCTACAGTACTGTCTCATGTGTTCGGACCCCAACATTTCCCATCCTTTCTGAAATAAAATTACTAGAACAATTATGTTTTCTAAGTTTAAATAAATTGATATTTCTGTTTGCAAATAAAATTATCTTAAATGTAAATTTAGAACGCTAATATTTTTCCGTATCAGATATGACCAATTCCAATATGATCTCAATCATAGACAGTGAGTTGGGATCAGATACTTTTTAGCCTACTTTCCGAAGGAGAAAAAGGCTTATGAGGTCACTTTCCTTTCTGTGTGTGTGTGTGCATGTGTGTATGTGTGTCCCCTTTCAATTTTTAAACTCATGAACCGAATTTCACAAAACTCTGTTCAAATATAGTGCTAAATAAATATACCTGAGTTCTGAAGGTTTAAACCCCACTGGGCACTTACTTTCAAAAAGGCGGCATTTTATAATGTAGGGTGATGTCATTTACCGAAGACATTTCGACAGATTTATACCAAATTTTGTATGTTGACAAGGCAAGGTGTAAGAATTGAATTGCGAGGTAAATATTTTTGTTGGTCCGACATTTTGGAAGATAGCGACACGTGAAAGAATAAAGCTTTTACGTTATATTTCTAAAACTACTTACCCAATTTTCGCCAAATTTGGCACGTAAGTAATAATATGATAGTCCGGATAAATATAAGTAATTAAACATA
This sequence comes from Clitarchus hookeri, assembly GCA_002778355.1. NCBI lineage: Eukaryota > Metazoa > Arthropoda > Insecta > Phasmatodea > Phasmatidae > Clitarchus > Clitarchus hookeri. The sequence continues at coordinate 159,405 of NQII01006226.1, read as the reverse complement.
TTACGCATTTGTTTTCAAAATGGGAGCTAATAAAATTTTTTTTTATTTGGTGTAACTACCTTGCTGTTGACCAATTTCAACCAAATTTTGTACCCTGACAGTATCTGTTGGACGCATCATATAAGCCAAACAACAACCAACTTTTCAAGCCATATTGTTAGATCGCGCTACATGAATTAATAAAGTTTTGATGTCATATCTCGGGAAACAATTGACCTATTACTATCAAATATGGCAAACAAGTAGTACTTTGGTAGGTGATGTTAACTTATGTGTTTTAGGTATGTCAGACACTTATTGTCTCAATTTCTATTTTAGTTTTGCATGTTATGTCGTCGAAACCGTGTAATTAATTCCAATGAAACTATGTATGCTGACTGTACATATATATTAAAACAATCTAATGTGTCCACACAAAATCTCTTTTGTCCACCATTTTGGAACATAGTATCATGTGAAAAATTAAAATTTCGTGATATCTCCGAAAAAAAACCTATTTCTACCAAATTCGGCAAACAAGAAGCTATGGCAGGCCATGTAAACTGATAAACCTCGAGAAGGTCAAACACGCATGTTTTCAAAATGGCGGCCATATAAACATTTTAACTCAGATTTTTTATCTACGAAACTGCAAAACAGATTTCAACTTAACTCTGTATGCTGACAGTATGATTTACAAATGCAAAGCCTCATTTCTCCGGCATTTTGTAATATATCGCCAAAATAAATTACGTAGTTTTTATGCCGTATCTCGGGAAACAATCAACCAATTTATTTCAAATTTGACGAAGAAGTTGTACTGTGGTAGGCCATATTAATTTATATGTTTTAAGTGTGCAAGTATCTTATTTTCTGAATGGCGCCTATAAAAATATTTTATTTAGTGTGCTATATCTAAGACAATCATCGAATGTGCTAATATATAAACAATTTGGCCTCCCTTTATGAAGATCCTCACTTGAACAATGGAGGTTTAATGCCATATCTCGAGGACCTATCAAGCGATTCATACCAACATTTCTCGCAAGTAATGCTACAGTGGGGTATGTAAATTAACATGGGGTATGTGCGGCAGACATCTTTTAATATGGGTTTATATAAATAATGTACAATAATTTATTAAATGTATGAATAGTTTCAACAAAATTCAACCAAATTTTGTAGGCAAATGGTATTACTTAGAAGTATCATTTATGAATACAGAGATCTTCTTTTGCCAGAGTTTTTGCAAAACAGTCAGGTGAGTAAATAAAACATTTTGCCATATTTCCGGAATAATTTAACGAATTTCCACCAATTTTTGCACAACTACAGAAGGCCATGTAACGTTACATGAATTAAATGGGGTCAAAAATAATTTCAAATTGGTAGCCATATAAATATTTTGATATGTTTGGCATATCTATTTAACCAAATAACAATTTCAATCAAACTTTTTAAGCTCATAGTATATATTAGAATCATCCTGTACAGAGTCTCTTTTTAAGAAATTTTGTAAGATAGTCTCGTTTAAGAAAATAAGGTTTATATGCCATATCTCTGAGACCAATCTACCGATTTCCACCAAAATCTTCACAAAAGTAGCATTATGGCAAGCCAGGTAAACGTATGTGTTTTTAGTGGCTCAGACACTTATTTTCAAAATAATTCCAGTGTAAATATTTCAGGGCAGTGAATCCTATCATTCAAAATATTAGACTGATTACATCCGAAGTTGACGCTCCAAATCCTACCTCCATGATGCAGTCGATTGCAAAGTAACTTGATTGTACGAGTTTTTTCTGGATTCGAATCCCGGGTAAGTCACACGTGTATTTCAATTGCCTTGGTACTGTTTCACATGTTNTACGAGTTTTTTCTGGATTCGAATCCCGGGTAAGTCACACGTGTATTTCAATTGCCTTGGTACTGTTTCACATGTTTCCGGTTTCATACATAATTATATTGCTGTCGATCAGATATCAACGCCTACACCATCTTAGATTTTAAGAACTTCACTGAAATTTATTTGCACCCATGTAGAGGAAAGTAGGCTCATTATTTATCAGTAACTTGTTGTTTTTCTACTACGAGCCTTGCAAATATGGAGAAAGAAATAAGGCCTATTTGCATACAGTAAGAACTTTAATCGGACGCCGCTACAGATACCATTTGAGGTATTTTGTTGTGACAAACACCAAAGGAAATCTCAAAGAAAACGTTTTATTATGATAAAATAAGAGACCTCCTACCGAATATAATAAAAATCAGGCGTGGTTTGTGTCCGTCAACTCCTCTTCAGTAATATGTTTAGTAAAATAAGACATTACACACACAATACGCTTATCAAGTAGATAACTTCTTACGCAACAGTTTTTATATATGCAGAACTGGAAAATTGAAGATTTTGTTTCACTGCAAAGCGTAGATATACAAATAATTGAAGATTATTTGTATATTCAAAACTGCTTATCTATAAAACACAATCTTTTTTTAAGTTCTTAGTGAAATAAATGTAATCTTGCGAGATTTCCCATGCAAGATAATTCCTGGGTATTTATTGGTTGTGTGCGCTGTAGAAGGAAATAGCCATAATTTATGAGTAAACCTAAAATACACGCCATACTCTGTCATCATGGTGACTCAGTTATGAACCCTCTTGTCTTTTAAACATCGAAGTCAAACATTCCGCTCGTTTTAAAATTGGGTGCCTTTGTTATTAAAATAAGTAATACGTTATTTTATACGTTTTTCCCGCATTTGGGGTTTGGTACTGCAAAATTGTGACTAATATAAATAGAATTGTGGACATTAATTATGTGTAATTTTCTTCATACTTAAACTACAGAATAACAGTAACTTATATCGTTTATCAAATTTTCACTATCCTCTTGAAATAGTTTTCTAAAGCGAAGTTAGGCAATTAAAAGAAGATGGAATTTCATGTTATACAAAAAGTTTCAATACCATGATAAATATCCTTTTAAAATCAAAAGACGTAGTTTTTTGGAGTTTTATGCTTCACCCCATCATTAATGTTATAGTTACACCAACAAATTTTTATGAACAGTAAAAAAATTTCATTTTAATATTTTTATTTTCATGCTTAATAAAGATTAACTTGTTTTATTGGTTTACGATTATTATTTTTTCATGCATAATTTTGCATTATAGCAATGAATATGAATTAAAATTTAATTTATTGCAGCATCATTCTTACACTAATCACTAGCNAAAAATTTAATTTTAATATTTTTATTTTCATGCTTAATAAAGATTAACTTGTTTTATTGGTTTACGATTATTATTTTTTCATGTATAATTTTGCATTATAGCAATGAATATGAATTAAAATTTAATTTATTGCAGCATCATTCTTACACTAATCATTAGCAAAATAAATTTTATCTACGACGTAAAACACATGCTGTAATTTCCTACATGATATACATGATCTGACAAACATTTTGTATTGTCACCATTTCATAACGCTAATGCATGCTTGTCATCACCAACATCGGCGGAATAATGTATATAGCACGAGAATAAACATTCCGGCAATTCAATCATTTGGTTTTGGCAAAGCGCACTTGGGCTAAATATATTATGTTGATTCTTTGTAATAGTTATCATTGATTGTGCAAAAAAATAATACAAATGAGGCCAGCTATTTTCAGAGGTACTTATAACATGAGCAGCAAGCATAATATAAGGAACAATCAGCCAATCAGCAGTCGAGAAACACATTGGCTGTAACAAATAGACAGAAATCTATACAAGCATATATTAATAAATATGTCAAATATGCCTGGAATTGAAAAGTAAGTAACAAAATATACAACAACTGCCTTACTGTTTCTATATGATTCACATGGTAGCACTCACTATCCCACGTATTTCCATATATAGGAATGGCAATCGAGCAAAGGTTCTGCATCCGCTTCTCCTTATAGCTATCGGAAAATAACAACTTAAAAATAAAGAAAAAATTAATTAGGAACACTTGAAAGTTATGTTTGACAAACTTTCATATACTTGCCTGCACTTTGTAGTTCTTATATTGTTGTTAGCCTGTAAATCGTTTTAGCTCTTTTATTGTATCTAAGAAGTTGCTATAGGTACTTGACAATTTAGCCAATTAAGCCAGTTCCATGTTTAATTTGAGAGTTAGAGACTTTGGGCTGCATCAATAGTCTTGCGTGAGAGTCAGGGAGGATAAAATCGAGAAGGATGTGGAGCAACGCTGAAATGCAATGCCACGGAAAACGAGACGCTCCTGAGAAAATCCACCCAACGGAAGTATTTTCGAACACAATTTTTACGAGCCAAAATGCGAGCGTAGCCCCGCCGGGAGTTGAACCGAGATCGCCTGAGCGAGAGACGAGAGCCCTAGCCACTGTGTGTCCGACCACGCGAAACTAAAAGTTACAATTCCCAGCTCGCTTTTCAAGCTTCTGTCACAAAACTGCGGCCTTTTTCAAAAAAATATTCAACAAATATCTAAAATAAACTGTTTTAAACCATTAAATACACGCCCTCAGTGTCTTTTCACGAATTGAAATAGTTTAAAACCAAGTTTGTTTACCAAATTTCAATCGCTCGTCAGAGAAGCACGCACACGCGAGGGAATAAACGCAACTTTAAACAATTCAATTCCTCAGCAGACACAATAAAATGTTTGTAAACTTTAAATATTATTTCTTGTCAAACAGCACCTTCCAATCACTCTTTACAATATCCGTTACCTACAGTCACCGTTTATAGAACAACTTATTTTTAACAATTCATACCTCTTCCCTGGACACGCCTTCATGACTTAAGACAACTTTAATACAAATTTTGGCATTTAAAATCCGCCTTGAATTATATAAATTCTATAAATTCGCGTGGGCTTGTTGGTGGGAAATTAAAAGTCCTACAATATTCTATATATTTTTTTTTACTGAACAACTAGGTATGAGTTTGCTACTCCCGCCTTCCTCCTGCCCCCCTCCCAAGCAGGCAGGGGGAGTATGACAAACATTAACAACCTGTCTACTAGGGAAATCTGGTGGACAAAAGCAGCTGTGGTGGGGAACTGCCGTAACCACATTGTGATGGGGCAGTGGGCGGAGGAGCTTGCCTTTCCTAACCCACTGCATTTAAATGATAACACCATTGGGTGGTCAAAGGCTCTTCACGGGTCCTGAACTACCCCCGCTCTGAGCTTCCGCAGGGATGAAAACCGGCGGCCTAACACACACGCCTGTCCTTGAGAGCCGACAATCCTCCCCTACTGCGGCAGGCCACCGCCAGCCATCCCCTCCCTTCCCGGCCAGAACTCGCGGCGAGACGATGGCAAAATCACGTATCGAGTAGGCAGCAGCACGAGACGGGGCCTCGAAATGCACAGAAAATACGTACAGCTTTAGTTAAACTTCTTAAGGTTCAATGCTGTGACAATGCCTTTTTTGGCATGATTTTACTTATAAAACTATAGCTGATTCCAATATTATTTTTTATTCCATTATTTATTTCCCATTTAACTGAAAATCATGCGCAAATTTACGCAATTTCATTATTTTAAAAATTGTTTTAAACATTGCTAGAATGGAAAAGTATAACCATACCGCGTACATATGTTTAATAGTTCCAAAATAAAAATTATTCCAAAACCACGGTGTGTTTGTCACTCGAGATGGGACTGCATACCACTGCTAAGAGCCGTCCAAATCTCTCCGCTTCACTCACAGCTGGCAACAACGAGGCAACACAGCGTAGAGCGTCTAAAGGCGCCCTACCATCGCCTTGGCCGGGAACATGACCTCTAGTAATCAATCAAGCAAGCTCCAGACACGGCGATGGCTAATTGCTGCACTTGACATCCAAGCCATCTGCTAGTAAGAAGCCCGCCTGCTTGAACTGACGGCAAAAACCGCCCACCATTGTCCACAAGCGACAACAAAACCATTTCCTCTTTGTGCGCAGTCCGGGTCTTTATTTCGTGCAACCACGATCTTAAGAGCTCTGCACTCCAAGTATGCAGATACGGAGTTTAAAAGGGGAGTCAATATTTAATAAATGACTTTCTACGGCAACAGATTTAAAGAAATTTTTCCAACAAAGAAATATTCAATGCAAACTATCAGAGAAAACTGCCACATTAACAAAATAAAATAAAAAATACATTTTAATTTATAATTTTTTCGTAAATTGTATTGGAAGATGCCGCCCAATGTCAAGAGCATCAAGACCTGGTATGGCAAGTTCAAGAACTGGCCGACCATCAACCTCAGATGGAAAGATGGAAGCAGTGAAACAGTGTTTTGTGCAAAGTCCCAAGAAATCAGTGCGTAGGGTCTCACGTGAATTACAGATGCCAAAACGTTTTCTGCAGGATATCTTACTCAAACGTTAATTCTTTCGTGTAGGCGAAGTGTAAATTGTTGAGGCTCTGTTGCCCAACGACGCATCACGTATTCAGAGGGATAATGGATATGTCAAACGTGTTGCTTTTTCTGACGAGGCGACCTTTTTTGTAAGTTGTGTAGTGAGTCAGCATAACGTGTGTATTTAGGGTTCAGAGGCCCCTGGTGATGTGCCAGAGTGTACCAGAGGCAGCCCGAAGGTGAATGTTTTGTGCACGCTTTTGCATGACAAAATTATCGGACCGGTCTTTTTCGCTGAGATCACCATCACACCTCCAGTGTATATGGGTATGTTTCAATCGTTTGTTGTCCCTCGGGTATCACCCAGATGCCATTATTCAAGAAGAGGGTGCACCACCACATTGGGGTGAGGAGGTTTGTGCCTATATTGATACGACTTTCCTGGACGATGGATCGGTCATGATGGCCCGACATCTCGGTCCCCACGCTCCTGTGATGTCGGATAATGTAAGGACAGAAAGTGAATCTCGACTATATGTTTTGCGAGCTGCCAAGGGTACTCAAGTAGACACTTACTGTTGTGTTGTCCTGTTGCAACAAACAACTTGGCTAGTTTGCCAATATTTTGGCACCGATTTCACACCTCCATATTACATATAGCGGATTTAACTAAAGTTTGTATTCAGGGAAATACTTTTCGGATAAACTGTACATAAATGTTTAGCCCAGGTAATCCAATGGGGGTAGAAGTATTTTGTTAACTGTTAAAAATAATATTTAAGTTAACTTCGTACACAAACTTAAGTTTCTTTCCTATACGAAGTTTGGTAAAAATACAACACTGTAAAAAAAAATTCAGGTAATATTCCGTTGCATGTAAGGGAAGAAAATTACAATTACATGTAAGGTAATATTACCTGTTAAATATAGAGTCAATTTCCGCAACTTTTACCATTCTCTAATCGTACGGAAAAGTACCTGAAAAAGTAAGGGATTATTAACTATATTGTTTAATAAACTTACACTGTTTAATGCGTAACTACTTATATCCTTAACTAATAGCAAACTGGAATCACAATTCTATCATCATGGACATTTGCCGGCGGGTGGGAGCGAACCACGGACTTCTAACTCCGAAGGTCGGTGCGCTATCCGGTGGTCCACGGCGACAACTTACTGTGCTCGTGATTATTAACGATTACATTAACTCTACGCAAGAAAATTAAGTATGAATTTAAGTTACCTGTAAAATTTCTAATTTAAATAACTATACAAATTTTCTCAAAAAAACATATTAGCTTGACCATTCCCGCCATTCTAAGAGCAACTTGACAAATAAGTTATGCCTGGAGATGGTTATAATAATTATTTTGTATAACACATTGCTCAATAATATTTGGTTGTAAAACAGGAATGTTAGTTTATTAATTTCAGAATTTCATTACGTCTTTCACTTCTCTGAGAGGACTAAGGTTCCCTACAATGTTTACTGTGAAGTAATTGTTGGCGCGAATAGGCGTATTTCAGTAAATAACCGTTCTGGGAATGGCGCTTTTTTCCAGAAATGTAAAAACCAAATATCCAAACTCGTATGTTTACTTTTATCATATTGACAGCATTAAAAAATATTGTAAAATTGGTAATAATCAATTGTCTATTTATAGCTTGGATGTGCAGTTTCTTTAAGTGGCAGAAGAAAAGTTCATCTATAGACGCTTAGTTTAATCTGTGGGTTTTCATCGCGTTTAGCGAAATCCCGCTGTGACACATCTAATTTGCACAGTGCGGCGCACGAACGGAAACATTGCACGAGTTGTGCGTAGAGGCGATGATGTGCTCGGCGGGCGTGTTAATATCGCCCGTATCGCTCCCTCGCTTCTGGGCCTCGAACGCGCAAAATAAGGCACATAACGTTAACAGAAGTAGGAAAAATACAACGGCTGTATGGGGGAAAGTTTTACCATCTTGCTTGCTCAACACGCATGTAGAGTAACGCGGAGAGTCTCTGAGCAACGCTGAATGAACGTCAGCAATAAGCGCGGCGTGGGAATAGCATATCAACTTCACAGTATGGAGCCACACGACTGTAGAGTAACGCGGATAGTCTCTGAGTAACGCTGTATGAACGTCAGCAATAAGCGCGGCGTGGGAACAGCATATCAACTTCACAGTATGGAGTCACACGCATGTAGAGTAACGCGGAGAGTCTCTGAGAAACGCTGTATGAACGTCAGCAATAAGCGCGGCGTGGGAACAGCATATCAACTTCACAGTATGGAGCCACACGCATGTAGAGTAACGCGGAGAGTCTCTGAGTAACGCTGTATGAACGTCAGCAATAAGCGCGGCGTGGGAACAGCATATCAACTTCACAGTATGGAGCCACACGCATGTAGAGTAACGCGGAGAGTCTCTGAGTAACGCTGTATGAACGTCAGCAATAAGCGCGGCGTGGGAACAGCATATCAACTTCACAGTATGGAGCCACACGCATGTAGAGTAACGCGGAGAGTCTCTGAGTAACGCTGTATGAACGTCAGCAATAAGCGCGGCGTGGGAACAGCATATCAACTTCACAGTATGGAGCCACACGCATGTAGAGTAACGCGGAGAGTCTCTGAGTAACGCTGTATGAACGTCAGCAATAAGCGCGGCGTGGGAACAGCATATCAACTTCACAGTATGGAGCCACACGCATGTAGAGTAACGCGGAGAGTCTCTGAGTAACGCTGTATGAACGTCAGCAATAAGCGCGGCGTGGGAACAGCATATCAACTTCACAGTATGGAGCCACACGCATGTAGAGTAACGCGGAGAGTCTCTGAGTAACGCTGTATGAACGTCAGCAATAAGCGCGGCGTGGGAACAGCATATCAACTTCACAGTATGGAGCCACACGCATGTAGAGTAACGCGGAGAGTCTCTGAGTAACGCTGTATGAACGTCAGCAATAAGCGCGGCGTGGGAACAGCATATCAACTTCACAGTATGGAGCCACACGCATGTAGAGTAACGCGGAGAGTCTCTGAGTAACGCTGTATGAACGTCAGCAATAAGCGCGGCGTGGGAACAGCATATCAACTTCACAGTATGGAGCCACACGCATGTAGAGTAACGCGGAGAGTCTCTGAGTAACGCTGTATGAACGTCAGCAATAAACGCGGCGTGGGAACAGCATATCAACTTCACAGTATGGAGCCACACGCATGTAGAGTAACGCGGGGAGTCTCTGAGTAACGCTGTATGAACGTCAGCAATAAGCGCGGCGTGGGAACAGCATATCAACTTCACAGTATGGAGCCACACGCATGTAGAGTAACGCGGAGAGTCTCTGAGTAACGCTGTATGAACGTCAGCAATAAGCGCGGCGTGGGAACAGCATATCAACTTCACAGTATGGAGCCACACGCATGTAGAGTAACGCGGAGAGTCTCTGAGTAACGCTGTATGAACGTCAGCAATAAGCGCGGCGTGGGAACAGCATATCAACTTCACAGTATGGAGCCACACGCATGTAGAGTAACGCGGAGAGTCTCTGAGTAACGCTGTATGAACGTCAGCAATAAGCGCGGCGTGGGAACAGCATATCAACTTCACAGTATGGAGCCACACGCATGTAGAGTAACGCGGAGAGTCTCTGAGTAACGCTGTATGAACGTCAGCAATAAGCGCGGCGTGGGAACAGCATATCAACTTCACAGTATGGAGCCACACGCATGTAGAGTAACGCGGAGAGTCTCTGAGTAACGCTGTATGAACGTCAGCAATAAGCGCGGCGTGGGAACAGCATATCAACTTCACAGTATGGAGCCACACGCATGTAGAGTAACGCGGAGAGTCTCTGAGTAACGCTGTATGAACGTCAGCAATAAGCGCGGCGTGGGAACAGCATATCAACTTCACAGTATGGAGCCACACGCATGTAGAGTAACGCGGAGAGTCTCTGAGTAACGCTGTATGAACGTCAGCAATAAGCGCGGCGTGGGAACAGCATATCAACTTCACAGTATGGAGCCACACGCATGTAGAGTAACGCGGAGAGTCTCTGAGTAACGCTGTATGAACGTCAGCAATAAGCGCGGCGTGGGAACAGCATATCAACTTCACAGTATGGAGCCACACGCATGTAGAGTAACGCGGAGAGTCTCTGAGTAACGCTGTATGAACGTCAGCAATAAGCGCGGCGTGGGAACAGCATATCAACTTCACAGTATGGAGCCACACGCATGTAGAGTAACGCGGAGAGTCTCTGAGTAACGCTGTATGAACGTCAGCAATAAGCGCGGCGTGGGAACAGCATATCAACTTCACAGTATGGAGCCACACGCATGTAGAGTAACGCGGAGAGTCTCTGAGTAACGCTGTATGAACGTCAGCAATAAGCGCGGCGTGGGAACAGCATATCAACTTCACAGTATGGAGCCACACGCATGTAGAGTAACGCGGAGAGTCTCTGAGTAACGCTGTATGAACGTCAGCAATAAGCGCGGCGTGGGAACAGCATATCAACTTCACAGTATGGAGCCACACGCATGTAGAGTAACGCGGAGAGTCTCTGAGTAACGCTGTATGAACGTCAGCAATAAGCGCGGCGTGGGAACAGCATATCAACTTCACAGTATGGAGCCACACGCATGTAGAGTAACGCGGAGAGTCTCTGAGTAACGCTGTATGAACGTCAGCAATAAGCGCGGCGTGGGAACAGCATATCAACTTCACAGTATGGAGCCACACGCATGTAGAGTAACGCGGAGAGTCTCTGAGTAACGCTGTATGAACGTCAGCAATAAGCGCGGCGTGGGAACAGCATATCAACTTCACAGTATGGAGCCACACGCATGTAGAGTAACGCAGAGAGTCTCTGAGCAATGCTGTATGAACGTCAGCAATAAGCGCGGCGTGGGAACAGCATATCAACTTCACAGTATGGAGTCACACGCCCGCGCTTCGCAAGTTTCGTTACTCCGAACACGCGATACATGAGTCAGTGTGATGTGACGTCATGACTCGTCGACAATCTTATTGTGGCCTGTTCTCAGAAGTTCGTGGATTGTAGTATTTCAACATCGGGACAGCGCATGCAGAGCGATAAGAGTATTTAACTCGACGAGAGTAACGTCCATTTCAGATTATCTCAAAACCAGTCATCATATCTAGTTAAAGACACGTCATGCTAAGGGCTGTATTTGCTGGCTTAAAAATGCACATTATGAACACAAGCAAATAATGGCAACACACCTATGATATATTTATTGTATTAATGAACACCATTTGTAACTTCAAGCGGGTTTCACTTGCAAACAAATCACGAGTTATTACAAAAATGATTATCCATCACGGTTTGAAAATTATGGGGAATATTCAAGAGAACAATGAATTACCATACGGACATTTTTTTAATAATTTATTAACTTGGTTCCCAGTGCATTGCCGACAGTGATATTATAAACTATTATTTTACATTTGACTAAGAAAATATGGATCGCGTTATCTGTTCTCTTAACCACAGCATGTCATATAAAGATAATTACCAAGCAAAGTACTAAATTAATTGTAAAAATAATTGCCGATATAAATAACAACTGACAGGATTACAAATTGATACAATAAATGTCGAGTTAGCTAAACGAAAATTTTTTTTAATGAATTTTTTTGGTAATCTAACGATCTACATAATAAATTTTAGCATGTTACACTCACATTATTGAATTTTACGGTTCGTTTTGTTATGATGTGATCAGGCCTTAGCTGAACGGACTGCCTGATCACACCTTCAAACATTCAACCAGGATTCGAGCATGATTGAAACACCACCTTGCGAAAACAGTTGCAGAAATCCCCTCCACCAGCCAGTAAACGGGGCCGAAATATTAAACAACGCTCCCGATATAGGCCAGTGTAACACCGGGAGCGGCGTATTTTGTCGTCGACCCGACCAGAGAGACCATGGAAGATGGGTGTGTTCGGCCGTCGTTAACCGCCTTCTATAATTAGCCTCCGGCAACATGAACAAGGTGACAACTTTCCAAATAGACAGTANCCGGCCGTCGTTAACCGCCTTCTATAATTAGCCTCCGGCAACATGAACAAGGTGACAACTTTCCAAATAGACAGTAATAGTAATGGCGTGAAGTAATTAACATTTAATATATTTAATTAGCATTTTGGTATCCATTTTAAAGCTCCCCCGATCAATAGTCACGTAAATAAATAATTTTATAATCCTTATGTGTAATAAACCTCATCTTATACTGTTGTGCTCTACCGAATCATGACTATTTATTGAGCTACGCCCCTAAGACACTTTCACGTCTGAATGGTTTAAAAGCTAATTCAGAACAGTTTACACAAAGACCGTTGTAGACGACTTTGCAATTGTTTATAGTATGCTGAAATTCTCGCCAATTCCTTCAGCGCTTTTAACCATATAATTATTTAAACTGACTGTTTTATCGTTTGCCCCATTTGTAGGTTATGAAGTTGAGTCAGTTAAACTTACTTTGTACTTACACGGAGAGCCTCTGCCGGTAGTCGAAAAACTTTCTGTCCTTACTACAATATGGTGTTCACGGTTAATTCAACTTTTTTAGAAGCCCCATTTGTGACCTACTTGACATCTTATTTGTGTCCTTCCGCTATATGTAACAAAGCCCCTGTCACACTGTCAACTTTTTTCCGTCGTAGTGATTCCATTAAGTTTGGTCAATCTCTAATTGACCAAACTTAATGGAATCACTATGACGGAAAAATGGGACAGTTATGGCGTAATCGAAACGCCATAAACGCCTCCATATTTGTCTGAGAAAAGTGGATGGCCGCAGATCCCATCAAACATTTGAAGATTGGACAAGTTCAAAAATTTATTTGATGTTTGACGAACTCAGCCAATCAGAATCGTGTACGACAAAAATGTTCGTTTCCGACGTCATGAAACTTTAAAATAACGAACAATCACTGAAAATGAAATGAGGTTATGAAAATACTTATTTTATATAGAAGCTGTTTGAGTATGAATACTGTTTTAAGTGAATGCTACACATAACATTAAAAACTCCTGTCATTACATTTTATTGCACAGGAAACATTTCCAATAGCTAAAATTTGAACTTAGTAAAGAAGTGAAAATAAATAACAATATTCGTTTCACTTCTTAATGTAATGTACTGCATGGAAATACAATAAAAATATCTCACTTTGAAAAAAAAANAACAATATTCGTTTCACTTCTTAATGTAATGTACTGCATGGAAATACAATAAAAATATCTCACTTTGAAAAAAAAAATTTAAATAAATTAACGTAAAATTTTTTTAGTAAAAAAATATGTAATAGAGTAACGCATTTTCAAACNAAAAAAAAAATTTAAATAAATTAACGTAAAATTTTTTTAGTAAAAAAATATGTAATAGAGTAACGCATTTTCAAACACATTCAAAACTATTCGACAAAATTTGTTGGAAGGAAAAATTCGATGGCCGTATTTCGTCTTGGAATTTTATTGTAAAATATATTTGAAGGTTAAAATTGGACTGCAACAGGGGCTTAACCCCGGACCGTCTCACGTTATTCATGCGTCATCCAGGTGGGGAAAAAGGAATTATTTAGTCAAGTAAATGTGTTAATAATATGACATCACTCCTCATGTGAGTGAAAAATAAAATAAACATCGTTTCCAGTATATATAAGTTATAACGTCACACCGATTGGCGGCCTTGTCTGTGAATGCGCATAGTAAGCTGATGTAGCCTATCTGAAACGTTGTGACGCCCACAACATTGGAAACCTAACATGTCACAATTAAATTGATGGTATTGTATCAGAGCGTGTTGGTATCTTGCCTGAAAGTTTAGCTTTAATAGCAGATATTTGTTTTAAACTTCCACAGTTTTCATGCATTAAAACAGAAACCTTCCTCGACCTTTACAATGTTTCGGGCGTCACACTATGACGATGGTCGAAAATACAGCTTTAAGTTTGTGACGTCATGCCAGTTCCTACCCATCTTCACTCCATGCCTTGCGCTGTTAATATTACGTCAAAGCCTGGAACTATTATTGGTATTTCACTGCCGACTTAACTGGGAGTCAGCGAACCAGTGCGGGCTGAGACAGGATGTTGTTATGGAAAATAATTTTTTTTTATCAAAGGTCGATTCCAAGTGCGTATACTTTACAGTGAGCAGCCTTCTCAAAAGTTTACTTGTACACGAAGACACACTTTGGTGATAACTATTTTCAATTCAGCTTATTGTGGAGGATCCTACCAGCTCCAAGGCGGGTCGAGGGCAAGTAGAGTGCATTTAAAATTTCTCCCGGGAAAAGTTAGCGAAAATTCCCAAAGTTTTCCATGCCGTAAAAATCCGCCATATTGAAAAAAACCTTGCCATGATTGATGTTCAGTTTTAATTTAATAATCTGAAAATAATGAGCCTAATAAACGTGCAACCAATATCAGACTCTCATCTGCATGTAACACTGTACACACATTTACTTGTTAACATAGAAATAAATCAAAGAGATAAAATAAATTTTAACACACGTTTCTGCTATTTTATTGGCCACAGCTTCATTGTCGCACCTGCGTGCTCGTGTGGACCAGGAGATGGAGTGACAGGTGCACCTGCAACGAGCACACCTGGTCCTCTACCTCACTCAGGTGCACCTGCATGCTCGTGTGGACCAGGAGATGGAGTGACAGGTGCACCTGCAACGAGCACACCTGGTCCTCTACCTCACTCAGGTGCACCTGCATGCTCGTGTGGACCAGGAGATGGAGTGAAAGGTGCGGCAACTCGGGCTGATATTCTGGGTACCTTCGGTTGTTAAAATGCCAACGACGACCTCAACATTTTGAAATATGACTTGTTATATAAAACAACTAAAATACATTCTACGAGGAAACAAAGCCCAGCTGTAGTAGGGAGCGTGCGAATGACGCGTGCTGCACTCTTGCGGCCGGCTTCGTAAGCCTTTGGTGGGTCACGTGCGGCAAGCTTGATATGTAGATACTAATTCTCTATAACGAACCACAAAAGAGCAATCAATACTGCTGTGTTGTGGAGTGCAGTGACCACATTGAAAAACAGTCCTTCGGGTATTTAAATATTAAGGCATAAACTCCCGTTTCCATTTTTTTTTNTGCAGTGACCACATTGAAAAACAGTCCTTCGGGTATTTAAATATTAAGGCATAAACTCCCGTTTCCATTTTTTTTTGTTTTTTTTTTTAAGCATTACAAAACGCCGATTTATATTCCTTGCCTCAACAGAAATTTCATATTTTTGTTTTGTTATTTTTACGTTGGTTTTGTAAAATAGTTGTATCTCCGCAGGTCTCATATGAATGTAATTCGATGGAGTCTGCGACCACTTATTACTGGGCAATATGATTTTGTGACAGTNTGCAGTGACCACATTGAAAAACAGTCCTTCGGGTATTTAAATATTAAGGCATAAACTCCCGTTTCCATTTTTTTTTTGTTTTTTTTTTTAAGCATTACAAAACGCCGATTTATATTCCTTGCCTCAACAGAAATTTCATATTTTTGTTTTGTTATTTTTACGTTGGTTTTGTAAAATAGTTGTATCACCGCAGGTCTCATATGAATGTAATTCGATGGAGTCTGCGACCACTTATTACTGGGCAATATGATTTTGTGACAGTAATAATCTTTTAATTAAAAAATGCTTTTAATCAAAATTTATAATTTCGCTTTTTTTCGAACAGAATCATCTATTGCCTTATATAAAATCGTATCTGTTATTACAAAATTTCCATTCTTGCACTCCGCTCTCAATATGCTAGTAAAAGTTAAATCAACGTATTTTGTTCGTATGTAGAATGTAATTTTGTGAAGGACGTCGAATCGTAATGTTTGGCATTTCCAAAATTAAATCTGAACATTCTCTCAACACTCGCTCCCTTCGAATACAAATTTTTGCAAGCACACTTTGGTTTCCCCATTGTTCTACTATAGTTGGATCCTGAGTGTGTCTCACGCGATTAATAAATAATAAACAGTACTGCAATATATCTGTACCACTTACTGCCCTGCTTAGCATTCAGTTGCCTTTATCCATGTGCCTATTTAAGTCAAGCAGCAATTAAATTATATATATATATATATACATAAAACTGATATTTTCACTACCTAGTTTTCACTTTAAATAATGCAATATTCATATTACGAATTAAAAACGAACAATTTTTAATAAGTATCATAAAAACCTCGTTTTCTTGATAGAGCTTAGAATCGTGTAAAAATACTTTAGTTGCCTGGGTTTTGATGTTGTAGGTGGCTTGTCTCTCTCACTCGTCTCTCTCACGTACATANACTGCCCTGCTTAGCATTCAGTTGCCTTTATCCATGTGCCTATTTAAGTCAAGCAGCAATTAAATTATATATATATACATAAAACTGATATTTTCACTACCTGGTTTTCACTTTAAATAATGCAATATTCATATTACGAATTAAAAACGAACAATTTTTAATAAGTATCATAAAAACCTCGTTTTCTTGATAGAGCTTAGAACCGTGTAAAAATACTTTAGTTGCCTGGGTTTTGATGTTGTAGGTGGCTTGTTAACACTCGTCTCTCTCACGTACATGCTTGCCATGTTATTCACGCCCTAACATTTCTTTAACGTCGAATATATCCTTACTTTCATTAAAATTTCCAAGTTTCTTGAAAGCAACTTTCTGAAATTAGACGAGAATGGTATTTCCTGAATCACCTCGGAAATCATAGTACAGATGTCTCCCAGTGAGGGTTTGCGCCGTCCTGGACAATGGACTTGCTTGTCGTCTCACCCACTCCAGTTCCACCGCTCAAGCATGCTTAATCCAGGAAAAAAAAAATTCATTGTCTCAGTGTGATATACAGNAGATGTCTCCCAGTGAGGGTTTGCGCCGTCCTGGACAATGGACTTGCTTGTCGTCTCACCCACTCCAGTTCCACCGCCGCTCAAGCATGCTTAATCCAGGAAAAAAAAATTCATTGTCTCAGTGTGATATACAGGGTAACAAAAGTAGCCATTGGTTTTTGTAAAGCTGCTCTAATAACGACAAGTACGATGTCAAATTAAACAGACCATTACGGAACACCGTAATTACAAAAAGCTGTGATCGGGACTCGTCAGTCTCGTTCGCACTGTCTGTGTCGTCGCTGATGTCTACCGCACAACGGACATCCGGTTCCTGAACCATCTCCAGGACATCCTTATCAAACTGCGCGGCTTCCTTCCTCGGCATCTGCCTGAGTGAGCAAATGAGCAGGTCCGAGGATTTCAGCAGCACGTTGAAGACATCTTCATTGGTTTTTGTTGGAGACGCCTTCCGGGATAAACCTCTGTACTTTTTAAATGCATTGTATCTAGCATCTATGGCATCCTCGCTTAGCTGACCAATAGGAACAAAAAGCGTGGCGGATGATGTGTGGACCATGGATTATGAGTTTACGAATTGTCGGAGGCATGATGTACCCTGGGTATTTAAGTACAAATAGCTAGGCTGTCTCCAATTCAAAAGTGCGATACTTTTCCACATCTGTCTCGTGGCCACAAGAGATCACTTGCAAAGTTGTGATGATGTCAGTGTCAACATCAGTGATGCTTGCCGATAAAGCCGGATTAAAAAAAAAAAGAACCCCTTGGCGTAGTCCCATTTGTGTTGCCAAAGCCCGGTTTTAGCTTGTGTACTAGTGATCCTTTATCTTTTTTAATCTGTCTTGAATAGTTTTCTTAGTCATCGAGACAATATTCTTCTGCTCGATGCCCCGAGCTTGCCATTTCTCAAGCGGAAGTTTATATGAAAGTTGGAGCCAACACTTAAACAACCTAATGTGTGCGTGACGCACGGATAAGCCGAAGCTGAGTCTTGAAGAGTCAACTATCTCCGTACGCAGCAACTGTTCCAGGTTATTGAAGTCTTTACAGGTGAGATGGAAAAAGAAACACCTCTGAGTAGATGAAGTTCCTGTAACGGCATTGCACTCTTTGCTGTCAATCATCACAGTGAAAGCATGCTGTAAATAACTTAAATTTTTTTGCCGTCTAACTAGCCAATAAAATGAAATAACGGATCCGTCAGACGCCTCACTTGCATACGTGCCTGGGGCTGCATATTTCTTAATAGCCTACTCTCCGAAGGAAGCATAGGCATGCAATCACCTAAATACATGTCGTCTGGAATGTACTTATTTTCAAAATGGCGCAATTTTAATATTAAGGGCATTATGTTACATTTTGGGAACCATGTAACCTATTTAAACCAAATTTGGCGTGTGTACCCATTAAATTTTTAATTCAATAATGGTATGATTCCCCCATTTTGTAAGATAGCGTAAATTGAAAAAATAAATATTATATGTTACATCTCAGGTACCAATAAATCGATTTAAACCAAATATAGTACTTTGACAATGCATAAGGCAAGTATTGAATTTAAAAAACTGATGTTAATTATGTGCCATTTTGTATGATAGTACATCATGAAAAATAATGCTTTCACAATATATTTCGGTAACAACACAACAGATTCGTGACAAATTTGGAACAAATAATACTATTGTAGGTGATGTTGATATTTGCAACTGAAATGTAAAAGGCAATATAAATATTTTAGGTTTATATGTAATATCTATTAAACCATTTGACCCATTTAATCCAAACATGTGCAGATAGTATCTTTTACATCAGAAAATATATAAATACATAGGTTTTTTGTGTGCCATTTTGTAAGATAGTGACACATATAAAGCAATGTTTTAATGTCAAGTTTCGAGGAAAAAATTAACCAATTCCTACTATATTTGAAACTCACCTAATACTACAATAGTTCATGTAAGCTGATATGTTTTAATAAGTCAGACTATTATTTTCAAAACGGCGTACATACCAACATTTTAGACTACTATGCCATATCTACAAAACCACGTAAAAATTTCAACTTAAATTTATATGCTGACAGCATTTATTACTATCATCAAATGCATCAACCCAGAGCCTCTCCTGTCCACAGTTTTTTTTAAATATTGTGCCAAATGAATAAATTGAGTATCGCTAGTTATATCTCGGGAAACAATTAACCGATTCCTTCCAAATGTGGCAACCAAGTAGGCCGTGCAAACTGACATGTTTTAAGTGGGCTAAAAACTTTTTTAAAATGGCGGCATCAAATGTGTTAATATAGAAACCAACTATTCACCAATTTTGGATGATAGCACCACATTAATAATGAAGTTTTTTTTTTGGTCCTCTCTCGGTAAACAATTAACTGTTACCCACCAAATAGAGGCGACAAGTTATACTTTTGTAGTCCAACTAAATTTATATGACTTAAGGAGGTAGTCATATTTCCAAAATAACAATCATGTAAATACATATTACACCAAATGTCCCAAACAATTTCAGTCAACTTTAAAATTTGGCAGTAACTATGACAAACATAGAATGGGCCAATAAATTACAATTTGTTTCGCTATTAATAGAGAAAATGGAGCTTTTGTATCATATGTCTGGGACCAATGAACCGATTCCCACAGAATTTTACACATAAGTAGTGATGCAAGAGGCTACGTTTTAAGTGGGTCTGGCTTTATCTACAGTATGGATGCCATATAATTAATACAGATGAATTTGTCGTATCTATTTAACAATTTAATCAATTTAAATTAAACTTTGTATGCTGAGATTATCCATTTGAAGCATCAAATATACTTATAGAGGCAATCTTTTGCCGCCTTTTTGTAAGTGTGTGCCAGGCGATAAAATGCGAAATTTATGCCATATCTCTGGAAACAATCATCTCATTCCCACCAAATTTTTCACATAAATCTTAATAAATTGAATCATGCAAAATTACAAAATTTAAGGTGATGATATATATTTTTGAATAGTGCAGTATAAAATATTTCGATCACTTTATCATATCAATTAAATAATTTGACAAATATCAACCAAACTTTTTGTGCTGGCAATTTCTATAAGAATATTCACATATTCATATACGGAGCCTTTTTGTAGTCTTTTGTATGATAGTGCCAAATGAGAAATTAAAGCCATTATACCATATATCGGAAATCAGTCAACTGATTTACACCAAATTCTGCACACAAGTGGTGCTACGGTAGATCTTTTAAACTTACATTATTCAAAGAACTTGCACGCTTGTTTTTAAAATGATGCCGCGGTAAATAATTGAAGTTTGTGAACCCGGTCTACCAAAACTATAGACCAGCTACAACCCAAGTTAATGCGCAAAATCCTACCCCTTATGTATTTGTTTGCACACCAGATTAGGTACGAGGTGTATTGTGTTCGAGTCCCGAGTAAGACACACGTGCATATTTAATGGCCTCAGTAGCATTGCATTTAATTTTGGTTTCATTTCTAATGATATCGCTTTCAACGAAAAGCCAAGTCGCACCTGCTATCTAACATTTTAAGAATTTATGGAAATTATTTCCATCCACTTAGATGCAAGTAGGCTTATTTGTTATATCAATAACTACTTGATATAATTCTGTACTTTCATAACAAGAATGTTTGTACCATCAGGGATTCCTTAGTTATTTATTTTATATGTAATGACTTTTGATCTGTAAAAGTAATTACCATTTCCGAAATTAACAACATCTGCAGAATACTATAAGATAAACATGAATATGTGTAATTTCGTTTGTCATTCTTTCAATGCAAATTATGGCTACATGTTAAAGTGGCATGAGACACAAGGGGGAAAGAGTGTGCAAGAATTTGATACTTGTTTAGTAAAACATCTTGAAGCACATGCAAAGGACCATTAAAGCGTTATTTTCTACTCAGATGATGTGGTGGACAAAACCGCAATATGAAAATGGTTTCAAGTCTCCTGAAGTATGTTATTCATTCCAACGAGACTAAAGTCATTTATCACAAATTTCTTGAATCCGGACATTCGTATCTTCCTAATGATTCTGATTTCAGGTTAATTGAAAAGAAAGCACTCATGCAAAGGTAAACTGCTTCGTTTGATTATTGGGTGTATAAAGTGCAAACTGTGAAAAAAAAGGCCATTCCAAGTGACTGTGATGCAACATGAAGATTTCTTGTCTACTCAGTCACTTGAACATTCTGTAACAACGGAAGAGCAGTGTTGATGACAAGGCTGTGAACTAAATGAAAATTAAGTGGGTGAGTTTTGTGAAAAAAAAAAGGGGGGGCACAATTTACTATTACATTTAAAGAAACACACAACTCTGACATAGATTTATTTTCGGTAAATCTTACGAAAAATCAGGGTTGTCTACTGTGTTCTCTCGCAGCTGTTAGGCAAGAGAAACTGCATGCAACAAGAAGACCAGTAACACAACAGAAGAAAAAAGAATATGTTGGATTTATTACCTTTTATTTTTCAGATTCGACATGCTTACTTCAAACACTTGCCTTTGATTGTAAACACCAGATCAGGGTAAAACCAACATGACAGTAACAATTAGTTTGACGACGAAGATGATAAACCACTCTACGACATTTAATTTGTTAATCACGCTTAAATTTATTGCAATGTTTTAGTGCGAATTTGGTTTCAAGCTTGGAAGAGTTTTAATTTCATTGTGTGTCAAGCTTGGAAGAAGTTTCATTTTCCGTGTAGAAACCACTTAAAGTCCATTTAATTGTGTGTTAAGCTTGGAAGACGTTTCTTTTCCAGTGCAGAACTAGTCCATCTAATTGCAATGTTTCATATTTAATAAAAATTAGTATAACATTAAATTCATTATTTTCCATATTAAAATGTGTGTGTGTTACTTATGTAAGAGACTATATCATAAATAACACTCTGCAGTTTGTACATATTTTTTAAATTTTCATTTTCACAAATACCTTTATTCTCGCAATCATATTTCTGGACTTACACCACTTCTGTTCTGCACCCTTAAACTGTACATCAACATGCTACTTAACTACTGTCACATAAAGCTGGTGACATAAGCTAAGTGTACACTCTCTTTTGACCCATACAGTGAGAGAAAGAAAGCCTCACCAGCATCAGCCACAGAATCAGCTGATGTTTGAGGATCGTAGAAAATGCGTACAATTTCTCTGAGCTGATTATCAGCGTAAACTTTTTTGAAAGGCGCGATCTTGCCTTTTCGGTAAGTGGATTAAACTGTACCGCGTACTGCGAATGCGTGCAAAGTTGGAAGAAAGGCGTTCATTTCCCCTATTTTTTCTTGAATAGCTCCAATTTAGTGAATCTTATCAGTATTTGTCGTCGTTCCTGGCATAATCATCTTCAAGAAAGTGTTCGGTGGAGCAAGGGCGACGAGAAGAACAAGGGAATCTGTATGTTCGCTGATAAAGGCTGCTTCAAGCACTTTTCCAGCCTCTGCAATAGTTGACACAATTAGCAAATCAGCATCTGCATGAGCCCGAAGTGCCTTGCACCCTGCACTCTGCAAATGATGGCTCACAAGGGAGATGAGTCGCATTTTGTTGCTATTGTTTGAGAGAAATTCAGTCTGTCCAAAGCTGACATGCACAGAATCTTCCACCGCTACATCCATGTGGCAAGCCTGCCCTGAACGACGCAAATGTTCCTCGTCTTTCGTGCTCGGTCCTCCGCCATACCAATCAAGTACGACATGGGCTTGACCGTAGTATGTAGTTACATATGCTGTATAATGCTGGCACATTTCTTTAAATGTCACTGGATGCTGCCCTACAGCACAATGAAGGAGATGTCCACCATTGACTACGCATGACTCACTTTGTGTTGAGGCACAGTTTGCTTTTGGTTGGGTCGGAGTCGTTGGCAACAGTCGCACAATGGATGATTTGGTGCCCTTCCTCATTAGACCTGCGTTGAAATGGGGAAAGGAGGCATAGGGAAAGTTCAAATTTGAAGATCTCAGACAACTGTTCTTAAGTCCTCATGGTGCACACAATGTGGTGTAAAAGTTGGTTGGGCTTGGTTGATGCAGACTGATTTATTACGCACTATCACTGATCTGATTACACTACCCAGAGATGCCACGACTGACTTGCATTTCGGATGAATTTCACTGAATTCCATACCGTCAATTTGCTTCATTGCAGAAATACCAGTTTGTAGTGCCTTGTCACAAACTAAGATGTCCTCTCGAATGGATTATGTTCCTGGAACCAGCGTATGAAACGCTGAACATATTTGGCATCACGTTGCTGACGAAACTCACGCAAGTCCACATGCTTTTGTGAGAAGGTGGACAGAACACATGTAAATTCCTCCATTGCATCCGATATTCTTGAGGATGTTGGGATGGAGTGCACCCAAGTAGCAATAGTGAAAGATGAAATCTTTCTGCCTCGTGTCATAGAACCACTACTCTTCATAGCTCGCATCAATGCTTGTTCAGTGGCCATATCACTCCTAATTCCGCACAAATATTTTTCACTTCGCCTCATGGTGCAGTAGCCTTTTCCTATAACCTTTTGAAATTCTTCCTCGGGCAAAGTAGATTGAATTTTGTGCATTTACTGAAAGTAGATATGAGCCAACCTTACATGATAGAGGTGACGAGATGCATGCAGACATGGAAGCATGAGCTGAACACTGCAATGCAGGTACTAGTCCCCACTTCTTTGTGCTCTAACAAAAATGCGCACAATCTCCACGGCATCGATGAACTGAATCCACAAACTCTGCTTACGGCCACATTCTCTTGTAGTTTACCGTTCTTTTTCCAGTCTATTAACGATGTTGATAATTGACAGTGATTGAAGTGTGGCGCAGGGAGAAGTAGTGCCCACCACTTGACATTTGTAGATCTTTAACTCCTCAATTTTCTGGGAAAGGTCCAGCTACTGTATCAAAACTGTAATGAGAGATTCCTCAGTCATGTAAAGAGCACAGGCAGCTATTGAATAAGCCTTACTGCTCATCATGCGAATTAAGCTGTTTTTATAATACACTGTATTCCACACTTCTATACCACTCCCAGCCATGATGTGTCCTATTGTGCCCAAGAATGAAAGAAGATGGAATCATCCAAGGCAAAAAACAATTTTTGTCAGTGGGCTTCCAGGAAGTGCATTGAAAACCATCTCACCAGCCTTGGCATAAAGTGGTTGATCAAAAGTGACCATACTGTAAGTTGATGAATCGGAGCGATGGTAAATCTGCACTGGTGAAAGAACACATATCTCCACATCACTGACACGATGGCTTTTAAGTCGTGGTACTGGGGTGTCAGCATGGAGAGAAGAGTTAGAAGTCACACAGATAATCCCACCTATGGCATGGAAAGTTCCATGGCCATCAATGGAGTACACATTGTAGTCAGCATTATCAAATACAAATTACACATGACCAAGAAAAGAAACATGAATCAGTTAAATCCACAAAATAACATTTTTTATTTAGGAATAGTTATAAATAAAAATATCAAAATTTATAAAATTATTTGCTATTTATTTAATTACATGTGCAATGTAAATTACACCAAATTTATAATTACCTCCTTCGATTTCAGCTCTTTCATAAGTGACGACCAATCTTTCAAACTTGACCGACTTCTTAGAGGATGCACAGACTCCCAAATTCGCCAGCGTATCAATAAGAAATCTTGAACCATACCGTCTATGAAGATAAACATTCAAGCCAAATTGAAGTGGAGAAAAGAATGACCGTGGTCGCACATCAGATATAATGACATGCTCCATGGCAAAAGATTTTCTCTCCTTATTTCCGTTTTTGTCTCCTGACTGTTTAGTATGTTTAAAAATTTCGGTGGCCTATAGCCTAAGTGGCTCAGGGACAAAGTTAATAATCCCCGTTGAAATTTATTCACTTGATGGGAAAAGAGAACAATCATAGTGTCGGGATTTAATGTCATGGTGGATAATCTCAACTGCAGTTTTATTAATTGTCTTGTACCCGTCAGCGACACTCCGCTTTCGATCCTCATATCACGTATCGCAAACAATCTTGTCGACTACACCAGAGAAGCGCACAATTCCTGATTTTCCAGGAACATCCGTCAAAGTTATGCTATCTCCGTAATGACTAGTGAGTTGTCTCTGTAAATGTGCGACACAATATGATTCGACATCAGGATTTAGCTAGCCAAATGTCTCAGCCAGCTCTTTGAGCGTGAATTGACACTCATAATTTTGTTCTAAAAACTGGCAAAGTTCTTAAAATGCAGCACCTTTATCCTTACTTTCCCTTGACCCCCATTCCTCTACACTAGTTTTTACAGGTTTTGCGGAACCTTCCACCTGGGATATAGAATAGCAGTATCTATGGTATCAGTGGCCACGAGGTCAGTCACGCCTGTCGCAGTAGTGATTCTCGTCCCCATGCACAGTCACTTCCTCGTGCGCTCGCAAACGTCCGTACAGAAGCGACTGTGTTAAGGGTTTCAACATCTCTCCAAACCTCTTTGTGGTTCCCGGCACTTCCGCGATTCAATGCATCGGCGCTCTCTAACAAAAACCAGTTCGTCTTAAACTTCAATGATACTCGTGATGTCACACTTTGCTCAGGGTTTTCAGGTACTGTTACATGGCATCTTGGACCACGAGTGTACCATTTACGGCACTCGACATGCACTTCAACTATTGCCTTTCTTTATAGCGCATTTTTAACTTCATCCGGCCGAATCTCACTGCAATCTATTACTTTATTTAGCCCCTTTTCAGTCAAAGTTACTGTTTCACCGCCTTTGTTGTTACAGGATGGCGACAAACACTCCATATTGCTGAATGCAAGTCCCACCAACAACTCTTCTACCATAGTACGAACAAGTCACCCTACACAATACCGATGTTTATTACCTCTTTTAAAACATATTATCACAGTACACAAAGATTAGTACACACACATTTCCGACCGCTCTGCCAGACATGCATATCTTATGACTTGCACTGACATTCAACTAGACATGACTGCATATGATCATCCTCCCTCCTCTTCCGCCCTGCTTTATTCCTCCACTTCTCCCCCCCCCTCTCCAAGTACTTTGCACGACCCCCTCAGTTGCCACTCCTCACTCTGTCTTCACAACTTGTGACGTAGTATTTTCACGCCGAAAACTTTATCAATCTAGATTAAGTGCTTAAATAAAAAATCAAGTAATATCTTAATTATAAAGGTATATTCATTACTTCAATTTATAAAAAGAGTGATATTTATACCAAATATATTGTTGAAACGTAGGGTTACAAAAAGAAGACAATTTAACAAAGATGTTATAACGATTAGTAGAAAAAATATCACAAAGTTCAAACAAAACATAATATTTAAACAAAATGGCATGTCCACTGTTGCAAAATCCGAAGTGGGATTCATTGGGATTTTTCAGAATATTTATGTGGAGTATCCTAAATATTTTACAAAAGTATTCACTTCGTATTTTATTTAATTATCTAGCAGCGAGCCACCCCAATTATTATACACGCGCGGTGTATCAATTAAAGTTTTGCCACCTATGTGCCACGCCTACAATTAATGTGGACTGTGAACGCAATACATAGTAAGATCTAATGTGTTTTATGATTCTGATAGATTTTGAACGCTCTAGAACTTTCATTTGGAACATTTTTCCATATTGTAAGCCATTTTAATTTTATTCACTTAAATATTGCAACTTGTAATTTAAAAAATCTAAAATACTTTATTAAAATCTACGTAAACAGAATAAATGTTAGTAAAAGTTTAATGTAAGTACTCATTATGCAAGCCACTTCTACAACAAACATGACAAAAGAAAACAACTGAATATTTAAAATAGTTTGAGTGCTACATATTTCTTCCCTAAAATTGGCGAATATCCAGCATTCTGCTTTTATTTGTCACAATTGCAGAAAACCCGAAGCGGGATTATTGGGACCTTTTTGGGGACTCTCAGGAGATGTAACCTAGCACATCTGTGAAGGTTTCATCTAGTTTTTTTCTTTATTGCCTGGGTTTGAGTCTAATTTTGCGTAAATTCACCTTACTGTTAGTCGTTTCTGCTCTTTTCTGAAGACCTTACGATCCATATAGTGTTTGGTATATACCACAATCTTTCATACCAACTTCTTAATACATAACATCACAACGCACACAAAATTGATTCAGAAGATTCGAAGTTTGAACATATTGATTCACAATCAAAATCGAAGTCATATTCTGGAAGGAGTTTTTCTCCGCCAGTTTTCGTAATGACATTCACACACGACAAAGCGTTGCTTATAGCGGAGGTAAAATGCTGCGCGGGAAATGCTTCCTTTTTCTTGGAAGGCGAGAGGCATGGTCTGCGTGACCTCATGCATCTAGGGGGCCACGGTGGTATGGTGGTTAGACTACCAGCCTCCCACCTCGACGAACCGGGTTCGATTACCTGTGGGGTCACTCCTGGATTTTCGCGTGTGGTAATCGTGGCGGACGTTGCCCTCGCCGGCGGGTTTGCTCGGGGATCTCCCGTTTCCCCTCACCCTTGCATTCCGGCGCTGCTCCATACTCATCTCGCTTCACCCTAATCGGCTGTCAAGACCTCGATGTTAATAGCCGTCCCTATCTCCTCACTCGCTGACTCTTTACTCACGTCATGCACAGATTTCATTCGTTCGTATTTCTGTATGAATAGGCAAAACACGCGAATGGGCTGCATTAAAACTTGTGTTGACTGAGAGAGTTTTAATGTGATAATTACTTTGTGTTACCTAACTCTTATTTAAAGATGCATGAAAATCAAACTAGTCGAAATAATTTCTTATTTTTTCACTTTATCAATTTCTTTGTATATTTCTTTCTATATACTGTGCAAAATAATAATTTGTAAGTGATTTATAAGTTCTCAGTTAAAGTAAAAATATATACGTAGGATTCGATCACACAGTTTTATAATTATTATAAATATTTCATTCAATTTACGCAAATAGGAAATAAGTAAACCGTCGACGGTAACAGAGAAGTGTTTTTGTCGCATCAGTTTTATACGTACCTTAATTGTGCCTTTATTGAGACAACATGTTTAAGCATTACCTGAAAATCTAAGTGAATTTTTCATACTTTTAAGGATTTTAAGGTGAATCACATTACTACTATAATTTCTTTTAAAATATATTGTTTAAAAAAAACTACCTTTAAATTAGTAGCGAGCTTCACGGTAAAATACAGATAATAAGCATAAACCCGATTCGCAAAACACGAAAGTGGCCTCTGTACTTAAGAAACTTCACCATATTCCGTTTTAATGTGAATGAAAAAAAAATTTTATTAAATTCGTAATTAAACATTTTACCATTACAGTTTTAATAAAACATTAAAATGTATGACTACTTTCCTTCACACCTGCCAAACTTAAGTAAGTATCCTATCCTCTTTTATGTCAGGATATTTATAATTACGAGCAGGGACTGCTTTTGTCCTATCTTAATGTTTAACGTTATCACGGCAAATGTGGCTTTATTAGTAAATCAGTTTTGGTCAGCAACAGTGAGGTAATTTGCAGCCGAGTGCCCGCGGTGTTATTACCATTCGACTTTTCAGTTCATGTTAAAACCTGGTGGAAAATAAAACAATTTCAGTTTTTATGTATATTAATGGATATTGCGATAAAGCATTTAATAAAGCTTTTGTATCATGCAATACATTCATTAGCAACGAAAACCGCAAAAATTTTTATCCGTGAAGTGGGCTCAGTTAGAGGTCCATTAGTTAATCCACACAATTATTACTCATTATTTTACGGTCAGTTCTGACGTGAGTTAATTAAATTCACAGGAAAACTGTTTTATCGAACTTAAGTTTATGTTTGCTGAGACGATAAAATTATTCAAATTTTTACTTTGACTAAGGTTAAATTTTCTACACTGCATTGTAAAAGACAAAATTGTTTTTCTGTTGTAACTTAGAATTTTTCAGTAATAAAGTATAAATGATACAGTTTAGGAAACATTTATGTAATTGGAGTTTCCTCGCATTGTGCCTCTCTCACATAAACAAGTTAAGTATAGGCTGTTTATGGTACACTGAGCACTGTTGGAAGCTCTGATAAAGATCTACTTGCATGTACGTAGTGCATTCCTCCGCCACATGTAACATTAATATTGCCCTGGGCCTTTACACTTTATTCATTCGTCGGTCATATAAAATAATAAAACTATTGGCAAAGCAAATATATTACAAATTTGCTTATTATTACACATACAGGCATTAAGAAAACCGAAAACAAATTAATCATTTCGGTTGGAACTACTTTCGCTCCGTCGTTACCAACTTAACTGAGTTCACGTACCTCCAAGTGACCATTGGAATATATGCAGTTGTAGGCTGTACAACGTGTTCGTAGTTTGATTAAATACGTTAGCATTTGACCGTAAACAGGCTCTTCATTTGTTTCCAAATTGAAGAATGCGTGTGTGACCAAGCTCTGCTCACGACGAAACCCGTGGCAGTCATATGATTTCTTTAATAGTTATTTATATGCCTTGTTAACTTCATGTTTGCTGATATTTTTAAGGTAAAATTGTTGTCCTTCATATTCTAAAACCAAGGATGAGATAACACTTATTACGTGAGCCAAATGTGTAATAATCATTATGATATTGGTTCACCAAATTAAAACAGGAACCGTTCAACCTATAAATAAAAAAAATAACTGTATTTAATGGAAATGTTAATAACTTTCAGCCTGGAAGCTTACCTGCATTACATTTATGTTAAGCAGAGCCAAGAACTGTTTCTGTATACCGTTATTGCCAAACTTGGCACACTGATTTCAATCATTAAATTCAGTTGATGTTGCCCGGTTTTGCTCCTGAAATAATACAGCATTAATCTCCTTGAAGTTATAACCGTTGTTTTGCAATCATCAGTATTGTGTAATCTTTAAGCCATTCAGGCCTAATGCTTATACAAAAAGCACAAGAAGGTGCTTCTTAGCCAATACCGTCGAAGCACCAAGGCCCAGTGTCCAGTGATCTTCCATCCACTGAGTNGCACAAGAAGGTGCTTCTTAGCCAATACCGTCGAAGCACCAAGGCCCAGTGTCCAGTGATCTTCCATCCACTGAGTAAAAACCAACAAAATATTTTTTTTGTATAGGCAGAAAAATATATTAAGTAGCCCCAAAGAAACATTCCGTTGAATAGAAAAAAATTTAAAAGCAACAAAAGTAATTTTGTCCATCTAAGCAATTACACATTTCCATAAACAAAACCTCCGTGTTGAGCCAAAAGAAATTAGGCAGTCAACAAAATATNCATCTAAGCAATTACACATTTCCATAAACAAAACCTCCGTGTTGAGCCAAAAGAAATTAGGCAGTCAACAAAATATTTTGTTGAATCAACTGTATGTATTCTTTCGGTCACTCATTTGATTGTCTTGGTTCGAAAATACAGTTCGAGTGTTTGTTTGTAGTTTCTGTGGAAATTATGATAGTGACATTGTGTGTAAGTTCAAATATTCATGCCTAATAATGGTATATGTATATATGTGTGTATATATATATATATATATATATATATATCCTAATAAATGAAATTCAACAGGAAATTTGAAATGCTTCATTGTTCACGTTATCCAGTATACGGACAGTATTTATTAAAAAATATTCTAACTTCATCAGTAGTCACTTTAGCTGAGGTTTCTCAGTGCTCAAGTCAGGTGATCTACGTTCGATCCTCGGGCTAAATCCCGATTTTTTTTATACTAACCGAAACTGTTTCATTTACTTACACCCAAACAAATATTTCGTTCAATGAACCCGATATTTGTTTAGGGCAATCAATTAAGAACAAAAAAAAAAATATTTGGTTTCAAAAACAAAATCCTTTATTGCCCCCACACAAACAATTACTTTAGTTGGTCCAAACAAACTCTATTTGAATCAACAAATCATTTTTCTCAGTGTGGAACTGATTTGTAAACCATCACACTGCCATATTAGTTTATGAATGGTTGGCAGTTACAGAGTCCAACACAAATCCTGCATCTCACTGGCTGTGGTAACGAAACTAGTTGTGTGTANTACTTACACCCAAACAAATATTTCGTTCAATGAACCCGATATTTGTTTAGGGCAATCAATTAAGAACAAAAAAAAATATTTGGTTTCAAAAACAAAATCCTTTATTGCCCCCACACAAACAATTACTTTAGTTGGTCCAAACAAACTCTATTTGAATCAACAAATCATTTTTCTCAGTGTGGAACTGATTTGTAAACCATCACACTGCCATATTAGTTTAAGAATGGTTGGCAGTTACAGAGTCCAACACAAATCCTGCATCTCACTGGCTGTGGTAACGAAACTAGTTGTGTGTANAGAATGGTTGGCAGTTACAGAGTCCAACACAAATCCTGCATCTCACTGGCTGTGGTAACGAAACTAGTTGTGTGTACAACACACGTACTTTTTTTTATGTGCACATATTAAGCCATAAATTATAGTGGGTGTGAAAGTGGTCGGGCAATTTTATAATCCAGTTTGAGAAAATATAATCTCTTCTACAAGTGCCGCGGCCGTGATGAACTTGTGAACTCTGTAAGAAAATCTCGTATGTGAAGGAGGACAAAGTAACTGTATTCCGCATCAGTGACGTGCCACTTACAGTCTATTTTCAGGTTATTCATACTTTTCAAATCAAACCTTTGTAAAACGACTCCATGCTTGAAGCGTTATGTTCTGCCTAACTGTGCCGCTTAGTATAGGCGTCTTATGCCTGTATTAACACAAACGTGCCTTGTTTTTAGTTAAAATTAATTATTATTTTATATTTTAGTTCAAATTAATTATATTCCAATTATAAACTATTGTAATTTATTTAGAATTAATATGAGTAAAACAGGGATATAACAGGTGCGTTGGTAATGCGTGTTCAGAAATAGTTCCCATGCGAAATAATATTCCACTGAGTGCTTGCGAACCCAGTGCTCTGTCCATTTGGTGTAATTCTCTGTACTTGTTTGAGCTTTGTTCGCACGAGGCGGAGGAATATCCCGCAAGTAGAACTTTTGCAGTGCTTCAGAGAAGTTGGAAGTAACCATAAGCAGCCTATATATCGGTATTTTGTTCGGTCACTGAGGCAGGTCGGAAAATTTCACACTATTATATTTATTTTATGGAAATTGCAACTATCCCATTTGATTACATACGAAACGGAAAACAATCAGGCAGGGCCTGCATATGCGACACCAGTGCTATCTGGTGGCGAAAAAAAATTTAGTTCCCAAACTGTTGGGATTGAGCTTCCCAACCTGAGTATAATAAACCTTAGCCCTGTCTTGCAACCTAGCATAACGAAATTTAAGGGTGTTGGATTGAGAACAAGTAAGTAATGTTTTCTGTTTTAAGGGTCGCACAATCTGTTGACATTAATATGAACGCTGCCGTTTCCAGCAAAAATGAAAACATTAAGTTCCGTACTTATTGTACAACGAAATGTGAAAATCGGAANTGAACGCTGCCGTTTCCAGCAAAAATGAAAACATTAAGTTCCGTACTTATTGTACAACGAAATGTGAAAATCGGAAATATTTAAAAAAATGAATAATATGAAACCAAATCATTTTAAAATATTAAGTAAATAAAACGGAATTACAGTGTCTTGTTCCATATTAACATGTGCTGAATAAAAATTGAACAAAATTTCTAAAAAGGGGAAAATGGGAAACTATGCCATAGTTTTCTTTTGCCAGACGTATATACAAAACTTTATTCTCTGTGTTTACACAGCAAATATTGTGAGGTAGGTAATAACACGTTTTTCTCACTGCCAATTGTCTCCTGTCTGTAAGTGAGTAAGTTTTCATTATTTGCATGCTCCAAAAATAGAAAAATTGTGATTATAACATGCGATTTTGGAAAACCTATGGAAAATAAAATGTTATTATCTCTAAATGTTATGACATGTAATGCTTACAATTTGTTACAAATGCAAACTAATGATTCTTAGGTTTGTAACAGCTTGCCTGGCGCTTTAGCAGCATTGCGTAGTTTGCAATCCTGTTTTTGACGAAACTGTTACACGTGCCGTCAGTATGTTTACCTCTGGAAAAACATCATACCACAGACGAGAAATTAATTGTACTTTAAAGTCATTACGCATGCTGTAAACATTATTTTGGAGCACTCCATTATAGCAAAAAAAAAAAATGCTTTTTCCGATTGTTGTGTCTTAAACCATACTAACCAGACGCGAGCCAAACTATACACGAAAGGAGTCTGTAATGAAATTTGTTACAATCTTTCCATCAATAAAATGATAGTGTGACGGCTGAAAGTGCCATGGGTAGACGCAGCACTAGGAGAACACTGCACGCCAGTCCTGCGCGTAGAGGCGATGGCGCTCTTGTAGCGTGTGCCAGTGTAGCCCTTAGAGCTCCCGCTCTTCTCTGCCAAGAAAGGAGAACAACTATCCAGGTAGACGGGAGCCTTAAGGCCCCTGTCTACCTGGAACTTTTTCTCACGTTTAGGCCGAGAAGCGCGGGAGCGATAAGGGCGACACTGCCACGCGCATCAAGTACGCCATCGCCGCTAAGCGCAAGGCTCTGAACTGGCGTGCAGTGTTCTCGTCGTGCTGCGTGTACCTATGGGACTTTCAGCGGTGACCATATTATTTTATTAGTGGGAAGTCTTTAGGAAGGTTCAGTACAGGCCCCTATAGTAGTTTTGTATGTATCAGATGCGTGCATTTTGAGCTACAGCGCCTAGAAAAGGCCGTTTTTTTTAGCGGTTTTGGAGTACTCTGAATTGACGTTTCTAACGTACGTGATATTATGAAAGTACTTAACAGCCCTCGTCTTAAGTGTGTTCTTGTCGTAGATCAGCACTTTGGACGCACGCTTAATAGTTTCGTTGGACAACGTGTATTTGGAAGACTCTGGAACACAGTTGAAGCGCCAGGTAGACGGGCGACTTAAGTATCAGTGAGTAGGAAGCAGAATGCCGCTGCGGGCCGCACTGCAGCAGTCACTACACGTGGCACGTCTCTAAGCTGCAGGCGAAGTACGCTTCTTTAACGACTGCTGAGGTAGTCTGTCATAGCGGCAACTTACCGCCTCGGCTGCTGCTACGTGAAGAAGTCATTGCTCAGCTCTCGACAACCATCACTTCATGGTGTTCATATGAAACAACCAACATGTCACCTTAGTAGAGTTGATCTTCGTGAAGGTGTCTTTATTCCTGCCAAGGTGTCTTAAAATGTGCGTCAGATGAAGATCTTGTTGTGACTTGGCTCCTCCAGACTACGTTACATATTCTATTGCACCTCTCTCTCTCTCTTTTTATTATGTAGCTGAAGTAAATATATTTAACAAACTAGAGTTAGATACCTCACACCTTACAACTTTATACGTTAATCTTAACCTAGGTAATAAGTGGTGTGTTCCTAAACAATTTTGCGGTGCATCAGTCATTTCAGTATATTGCTTTGTTATTTTTCACAATGAAAAGTTCAGAGTTCATATTGGTTTTCTGAAATGGCCAAATGGATTGCTGCTGAATGATTTTTTTTACATGTTATGGTGATTGCTTGTTTCTGCCACTTCATATCCTCAAAAAACACTTCCGACCAGAAATGAATCTTAGTCCAAATTTGCTTGAACTGGTGTGCGACCGGAAGTCATAAGTGGTTATCTCTATACGTGACACTCGTCACTTTCTATACACTTAAAGTCCTGTCACTGCATTGAAGGCCGTAATATTGGCATTTTCGTCATATTTTTTTCCGTTCTACTGGTTAAAACTGTTCAAGTAGGCATAATATGTTCTATTTACGTTCGCCAACAGTGAAAACGGGAAGCTCAACCGTTCGCTTGTATTATGAGGATTGGTGAAAAATATTTTCAAATTTTCAGATTGGCAGCCAGTCAAGTCCAGAAAAATCGGTCCGGAATAATTGTTAAAATGAAATAATTATGATATGAAAAGGAAAATACAGCCTCAGCGATTACTATGTAAACACTAGCTGACCAGAAAATCGTTGCCCTGACAATTTATAAAAAATAGATATAAATAGAAGATAGACAGATACATTATTTTAATTAGGATTTAATGTTGAGACCAGGTGGCATAGCACCCCTATTTTAATATTACAAAAATTTACAAAAAATAAGTAATGCGTTCATCGCAACGCTTAGTGATGAACGAAATTGTTTGCATTTCCGTTCAGAGAGAAAACGAATAGCGCCACGAATAGCGTGGTTGACCTACTCTCGAGCACGCCACCTACAACTGCCCATGGAAAAAACATGGTAATTCAAGGTTTATTCCACACACTTCCAACGATTGGCCTTGCGATTTATTAATCGTCATTGCGAATGCAAGACGAACAGGAAACTGGACACGC
This sequence comes from Clitarchus hookeri, assembly GCA_002778355.1. Classification (NCBI taxonomy): domain Eukaryota; kingdom Metazoa; phylum Arthropoda; class Insecta; order Phasmatodea; family Phasmatidae; genus Clitarchus; species Clitarchus hookeri. The sequence goes on along the minus strand of NQII01006226.1, from coordinate 123,755 downwards.
TTAAATTGAAACGGTAAATCGGTTGGAATCAGTGGTTTTCTTGGAATCAGAACATCCTCGCCTTTGAACTTTCCTATGATTATCGTTGCTTCTTTGACGTTGTTCATCAGCTTCTTAACAGCGAGTCTTGTTCCATTACATAGTTTCGGTTGGTTCAGATTGCGTAACATGATTATCACCGAGCCGACCTTGAGCTGCAAATTGTGCAGCGGCATTCCTGGCAAATCCAATGAATTCAGAAATTCAATTGGATAATTGACGACTTCATCTGGATCGGTAATTGAATCGATCGACTTAAATGAATGCAGTTGGCCAACTATTTGACATTGAATTTTTATGTTCAAATCGTCTACGTCCTTAGGTTTCGCTGCCAAAATAGCTCGTTCCCTCAACCAAACATGGTTTTTGTAATTTGCACCAATATTCGGGAACACTTTCGTGATCAATTCTTCTTTCGCCGTTGTGAATTGACAAAATTTAAGTGGACACAAAATGAGGCCAGTGGAAGCATCAATCGGAATTTTTCCGTTGCCAATGTCTAATAATTTTATAGAAAACACTTCCGCCGATTCGTCATTTTGTAACGCGACTCACATATTGGTTGTTAACTTGAGAGTTTTCACGTATCTCCACAAATTCGATGACTTCAAGCAAGCGTTTATTTCGTCAGCAGCTGTTGATCTTGGAATGAATGTCGGCGTTTGCCGAAAATCGCCGGCCAGCAGAATCATCGTACCTCCAAAGAGGTCCTAATTATTACGCAAATCTTTCAATATTCGATCGAGTGCCTCCAATGCTTGATTGTGCGCCATCGTACATTCATCCCAAATGATTATTATGATATTCTGTAGCACTGTCGCCATTGCTGAATTATTGGCAATGTTGCACGTCGGTTCATCTATCGTTTGCAAATTCAGTGGCAGTTTGAGCACTGAACGGGCTGTTCGTCCTCCTTCTGACTATGTGGCATCGATCCCTGATGATGCTACGGCCAGCGCTATTTGACCTTGTGCGCGAATCGAATCTAAAATAAATGAAATTAGGAACGTTTTGTCAGTTCCGCCACGTGCATCGAGGAAAAATATTCCTCCGCAGCCGTCGTTGATGGCTATCATCAATGTATCATACGCGGTTTTCTGCTGCTGATTCAAAAGTGGGGCTTTTGTTCTTACTGATTGACTCAAAGCATCTAGATCGTATTGCCGTTCTCGTTCAAATTCTCTATTGAATGCATGGTGCGTGGAGCGATTCGGCGCTGGCATTCCTAATTCGTGCAACATCTTGCCGGACATCATCAGGCACAAATCCTCTATAGAAATCAACGCCTCGTTGTGGATCTCCACGTTAAAGTCAAGTTCAGGATTTCCTGTTGTTGTACGCACTCGATGCAAAATGTCTTCAGCCATATTGTCTTTGTATTTGTTCCATAAATGAAGTGAGTTAGTTGGAAAACACGTTGAAATGATGATGGCAAAAAGTGATCTAATTTGATGCGCAGTAGACGAAATAACAGCATCAGCAAGTGTATGATCCCAATGAATGTCATCTTCGAGCAAATGTAAACGCTGGCACGCTTCTCGATATGTTGCGCACAACTCACCATTGACAGTTCGTAGAAATTCAAATGAAATCGGTCCACAAACATTAACCAATAACAAACACAGGTAAAAACATTTGTCATTGCTCGGATGAACCGTGCAAATAAGCCCCAATGCATAGGTTGAATATACATTCACGTATCCAGGAACAGGCTTTCCCTGTTTCCGACGTTGGAATTTTTTTGATGATGCGTTCCATGTAAAATATCTCGGCATCTCTGAGTAAAGCAGTGTTCTCGCAAATGGATCACTTGCGCATGGCGCGAAGAAACTTGTCAGCGTTGTCGCTGGTGGTCGTTCAGCTCTGCGCTGCGTTTGCTACGGCAAAATAAGCCCGTTGTCCTTCTTCCAGGTGCACAGCTAAATGGACCACAGTGGGATGACGTTCGTGTATGGCGAATGAAAAGATTCTCCAAATCGCCTCATTGCTGCTGACATATCTTTCTATTTGATATTGCGAAACTTAATCGTTGGCATCAGGAGCTGCAATACCAAATACAGCCATGTCACTTCCTTTTGTGACGTACTTGCAAACATATTTTATGGACTTGATAGAATTGCAGTACTCAGCATTGCAATGCGCTTTGAATGTTTTGNGTTGGCATCAGGAGCTGCAATACCAAATACAGCCATGTCGCTTCCTTTCGTGACGTACTTGCAAACATATTTGATGGGCTTGATAGAATTGCAGTACTCAGCATTGCAATGCGCTTTGAATGTTTTAGAAAGCAGCGGCGAAGACGGTAAAATCCAGCTGTTGTCGACTACAACGTCTTTATTCTTGACTTTCAATGTTATCGTTCTGCCGTTATCCTCTGAAGAGCGACGACGATACAGGGGGTAACCGTCATTACCTGTGATTGTGTCAGCCAACAAAGTACGCGGATAACGTCTGAAGAATTTGTTTTCTATCATAAACTGTGATTCCCGGTTGTGATTGCCACATGCTCCATAAATCAAATTCGTCGTCACAACTTCATACAACTCTGGATCTGTTTCCGTATCAGGAATTTCTGCGCAAATGACGGCGTCAATTTCATCCGGTCTTATTTTCTCGACCATCCACAGGAGAATATGTGCATGAGGTAGTCCTCTTTTCTGCCACTCCACAGAGTACATCCAACATCGCACGTCTCCGAAGACATGATACTTCACAATGAAGTCCTTGAGCGCATTGAGTTTCTGCTAGAATACTCGTGCTGTAATGTCGTGACGATCGCTGGGTGATTGACCGGGTAGTAACAGCTGTGTGATTTCGTTCCATTTTGGGCTGCATGTAAAAGTGATGAATAAGTCTGGTTGACAGTATTGGCACACGTAGGTCATCGCATCTTGCGCGTATTCGTGCATGTCCCTCGGACTTCCAACATACGTCGCTGGTAAAATGGTAATTGGGCCGATATTGTTTACATTTCCATCTACATTCATGGCATCATGCAGATGAATGTATTCTTCCGAACGCAATTTTTGCTGATTTAAACGTATATATGTCAGACGTTCCGTCTCGATTTTGACATACATATAAACGACGAACTGATGAAACAGTCTGTGGCATTTCGATATGTGATTGTCCTCGTTTCGACGAATCATCAAACGGTAGGCATAAAAATTCATCGAGCTGACCTTTTCATTTGTTTCTTGACCTGTCAATGGATTAATCATCTTGATCAAAAAATGATATCCATCCTCTCCTCGGCAAAATATCAGTGGGTATTGTAATGCATCATACGAACGATGTGTTTCGTTTACACACTGAAGGTTATTATCATCACGCCGTCGAATCGCAGTATCACGCTCGCCAACAACCACAATGGCAACTTCATTCAACGTCGGTACATTGAAGCGTCTTTCATGTCCGCCTGCTTGTCTTTTTTCTGCTTTGATCACTATTTTGTGATCATCCAAAGGCATCATTTCTAGTGCAGTTTTGAACAATTTAACTAATTCATTGTGTTCATGTAAGAGTTGTTGCAGTTGTGCAATAATCCCTCGCTTTACCGCACGACTGATGGCACAACGCTGTTTGATTTCATCATCAGAATTTCCAAGGAAATAAACATTAGGAAATTTGTTATCATCATTCACTGGCGGCAACAATGCTCTTGCACGATGGTGAATTTGACCTTGAATCTGTAAAATGAAAACAAATTCTTTATTGAAACGTTGTGAATTGTTGATTTTTTTTTGTATGTATGATGTGTGTTGTAGTCGAACATGAATTTACCGTAAAAGTTGGGCTGAAACCTCGCTCCTCTGTTATATTCGCTCCAAATGATGTAATTTTGAAGATACTGTTGTATTTTTGTATATTCTACAAAAAAATGCTTCGATTGAGGTTCTTGGCCAGAAAGCAATGATGCTAGTGGCTCTGGTGGCAGTATCAATTGTTGTTATTTGACCTTACCGCTCGCACAACATAATCCTGGCGGTTCATGTCGAAACCTCAAAGCATTGCAATGTTGACAAACAGTGCTCATGGTTCCGATGTCGACCGATACATCCGTGGCGTAATCGATTGTTGGATAGTATCTGAACGCCAAACGTTCATATAGAATTGTTACGTTTGGCCGTCTGTTTTGTCGACGTTCCAAATTATTGTTTACGTTATCTCGAACTGAGCGGGTCGAACTCGACTGTCTCCGTTGTTCCGGAGACATAATTTATCGCGCTTGAGAAATTCTTATTCTATTGTCCTCCAAACACTGTCTACGCTCTTCACGAGTCTCATTGACTCGACGATCGAGTATTTCTCTTGCGTTGTGCGAACGCCGACCGATATTTCGACGCCTTATTGGTCGCATTTTTCCAAAGACACCAAAATAATCTTTTCAACACACCGCCGATAACACAATATTCTTTTTCGTTAAACAAAGAATATAGAAAGAAATCACTTCGCAAAATGTCACACTTTTTTTTCCTTCTAAAAACATGTGACAGCAGAACTTCTAAACTGTCCCTCATTTCACTTAATGAAATTCTTTAACATAAAGATTACATATAAAAATACCATCCAAATTTCCGACTTTTCCCGTGGATTTTCATACAAAAATACCATTCAAATTTCGGACTTTTTCCCGTAAAATTTCCAAAAATGTTCTTTCATACTAACCTTGTCTGATAATTACGAACACAATAAAAAATAAATCAGCCAAATCGGTCGTGCCGTTCTCAAGTGATGCTTCGTCATACATGTGGCAATTAATTTATATATATATAGATTATTGGATTATTATTTGATTTTATTTCAGTGCGGTCATTTAAAGTTCACTTTTTTTTTTTAGCAAATTTTGCTTTACAATCTCAACTAACTGTAAAACTTTTCTCTACTCTTACAAACAATAATATAAATGCTAGTTTCCATATAATTTCTTGTAACTCTACAGCTGAAACGTTGTATATGTGTGACATTATTTTAGAAAAGTTTGGAAATCTACAAAATTATTTCTTGTTAACATTCAGTACTATTTTTACACATTTTACACTACCGTTTCTTTAAATTTACTCTAATGAACTGTAATGTCACAAAAATAATAATGCAACTATTTTAAAAATAATTCCTTGTTGTAATATAAAAAAACAAAACGAAGTTATCAATATAACAAACGAGCCTACTTTTCNCTACAAAATTATTTCTTGTTAACATTCAGTACTATTTTTACACATTTTACACTACCGTTTCTTTAAATTTACTCTATTGAACTGTAATGTCACAAAAATAATAATGCAACTCTTTTAAAAATAATTCCTTGTTGTAATATAAAAAAACAAAACGAAGTTATCAATATAACAAACGAGCCTACTTTTCNCTTTTAAAAATAATTCCTTGTTGTAATATAAAAAAACAAAACGAAGTTATCAATATAACAAACGAGCCTACTTTTCTTTGCATGGATGCAATTAATTTTGATGAAGTAATTAAAAGTTTAGATTGTAGGTAGTCCTTGACGTGTCGTTAATAGCGATATCATCAAAGTTGCAACCAGAAACCAATGCAATGCATGTGAGACCATTGCATAAACACACGTGCCTTACCAGGGACTCGAACACAGAACACCTCGTACCGTCAACAACTGCGTGTAACTAACTACATCACAGAGGTACGATACTAAACATCAGCTTCGACAGTAATGAATCTAAAGTTTTGGTAAACAAGGATAATCAACTTCAAATATTTACAGCGACATCATTTGGAAAACAAGTGTGCTAGTGGCCTACCCTAGCACTACTTGTGTGCAGAATGAGGTGGGAACCGCATTACCGGTATATTACCCGATATATGGCATTAATGATGCATTTTACCACCTGGCAGTTAATTACAGAAATGCGGCAAAATATTGTCTCTATAATCATCTTTAATGCTTCTAACGAATAATTGAAATTACTGAAATTGTTTAATAGAAATGATAAATGTATGTAAATGATTTATATTGCAGCAATACAGTGTAAATGCACCAGTAGTCGACACCGTGGATTTTAACACCAAAAAAAAAAGGCTTAAGAATATTGTTTAGCGATACTCTTATTTGTGGCGGCAAACTTAATGCATCCTGCATGAGAAACAATGGTTGCCATGCGGGTATTGGTGGGTAACATGTGATAAGAGTGGCCATTGAATCTGCACTGTTGATCAGTCGTCAAAGTGGTGTGTCCACCACGGTCTGCTGACAAGGAAGGTATGATTAACTTCGTGTTTATTTGTCCGGAAAACATTGTCCATTGTGAATGCTTTCATTTTATCTTCATATCAGGTTGTTTCGCTCCTAAATTGCACCTTAGGTTGTTCGAATTCATTAATTATTCAAGGTGTGAGAGGGTCTCGACTACCAGAGCTCATTTCTTAACATTTTTCAGTGGTAAACACCCATGTCGACTACTGAATCTCCCTAATGTTATCTGTCAGGGCTTATAAACTACCTATTGAGTGGCTAAAATAAAAATTTTTGAACCGCTCAGATATAGTTATATCAGGTTAATATAATTTATTCATTACGAATTATAAATACAAATCAAGTAATAGAGGGAATCTCTAGGCCACTGATATTTGGAGGAGATTCTACAAATACTAGATATCAGTTTCCATATCCAGTCAGCGTAGACTTTTGATATACTTTTCTGAGAGTGTTTGTTTTTCTACTGGAGTTTCTAATAGTTTTTTCGTGTTTTATTGAAGAACTAGTCTCTAATTTACATGTATTAAGTACAACTCTCTAAATAAAGAGCCTGTGTATTATGAATAGTTGTGAATTACTTATAATTAATGTACTTAATAAACTCAGTTACCTACCTTGTGGTACGGATTTTGTTTACCAACCCTAAAACTATTTTTTGGGCCAATAATATGCACGTTATTTTTAACACGACAGTTCCTTTAACAAGAATGATCTCTAATATTGTAGATAAAATGAATCATGTTAAAATAAAACGAGTTATTCAAGTGCTAATAACGTTTTTCTGAATCCTTTATGCGTTCCAAACACCCATGTCGACTACTGGCACATTCGATTTTCGACAGTCTCAACTACTAATGCAAAAAAAAAAAAGTTTTCGTATATGTAGGTTTTCTAATAGTGTTAAACAATTTATACGTTTGAGACAATTACTAGAGTAACATAAGAAGCGGATGAACTAGGAAAACGAAACTGCAAGTTGAGAGTTTAACAAAAAATTGTAATATGAGCGCAAAACTGAGATTTCGAGCTGAGCATGTCGACTACTGGTGCATTTACCCTAAATAAAGCAAGACACACTTTAAACATGACCTACTGTAGTACTACAAGTGTAAATACATATGTCGGTGGAAATTGGTTTACTGGTCCCGGGCATATAACAAAAAGCTCCATTTTCTCATGCGGTGGTACCTTAATCACTGGAGAACAAAATAAAGATTTATTGGCACATTCTATGTTAGTTATAAATAATGTTACATATTAAGTAGGTTAAAATTGTTTGGGACGTGTGGCATACTGACATTAAATATTAACATTGCTATGATTTAAATCATTTAAATTTAGATGCAGTAAAAATATAACTCGTCGCCTGAATTTGGTGGATATCAGTTAATAGTTTCCCGTGACAGACACGAAAACTGAATTATTGATGTGTTTCTATCATCCACAATAGCGGAAAATGAGTTTTTTTCGCTTATTTGATGCTTGCATAGATACTGTCAGCATACAAAGTTAGTTTGGAATTGGTTACATTGTTTTGTAGATTTAATATAGTATTATAAATTGTTTATGTGGCCGCCAGTTTGAAAGCAATAGTCTTGCCCACTAAAATATGTAATTTTTCGTTATCTGCCTAAGTATTACTTGAGTACCATATTTGATAGAAAACGGTTAATTGATTCCCGAGATATAACATTAAAACTTTGTTTTCATGTGGCGCTATCCTAAAAAAATTGCGTAAAAATGAGGCGATGTATTGACACATCTGATGCTTGTAAATTATAATTTCAGTATAGCAAATTTGGTCGAAAATGAACCAACAAACAGTATGGTAGATATTGCAAATTAACCTGAAATATACATATATACATAGTAGTCATTTAAAATAATTGCATTATCAGTTAAATTTGTGTGTATGAATATGGCCTACAATGATATTACTTATATGTCAAATGTTGCAGGAATCGGTTGTTTAGTTACTGAGATATAACACAAAAGATTTTTCAGGTTACACTATATTCCAAAATAACCGGTTAAAAACATTATCGCCATGCAATGAGTACATCATGCACTTTCAACGTACCAAATTTGGATAAAATCGGTTAAATATTTCCCGAGATATAATGTAAAAACTTTATTATTTTTAATTTTCACTATCTTCGAAAATGACTGACCAATAAAATATTTCAAATTTGGTTTAAATCGGGTAATTGGTGCCCGAGATATAACACAGTATCTTCAATTTCAAAATTGCCGCCATTTTTAAAATAAGTACCCAGCGTAATCGAAAATTATAATAGTCCGGTGTACTCACTATTTACTAAATGTGGACGTAGTTTGGTTAAATAAGGTTGTCGGGTTTAAATGTAATTAAGTGAGGACATAGACTGCAGCCGGACAACTGGGTGATTGCATCAGCCTATCCTGCCTTCGGAAAGTAGGCTATCAATTACAGCGTATACTATGAAGCGCCCTCGGTCGTGGTGACGACAGACCACTCGACGGAAACACATGGCCGACTTGACGCCAGACCATTACAGTCGCGTCGTGGCGGCCTTTGACGCATTCAAACTGCTGTTTGTCGTCTTGGAAACTGATCCTTCGCCGACCAGAAGTAAGATGTCGCGAGTGCCTCGCTAGACTTGGACCTTCTCGCTGCATCGGCTACAAGCAACCTACCTGTGCCACCACACAGTGCCCAGTGTTCCTTTATTGTTACTTATATTTGTTAACACGCTCGATGTTCTGGTTGTGCGCCTGCTTACAAATCGCATTTGATTCGCCCGCTCGCCTGAGATTAATGAAGCAGAGATGAACGGCAGCGTCATGAAGACTCCCGACTGAGATGTACAGTCTTTATAAACAGTGCCTGCGTCTTCATGCGCATCTCAGAAAATACGTGTTCTAAGAATGCCACTTTCATTTACAGGAAAATCAAAAACAATTATCCACGGTCAATACATTAACTTTCGTTCAATTTAATATATTTTAAAAAAAATACTAGTGAAAACGTTTTTGAAAAAAAAACAGCAATATTTAAGGGTTTTCCTGCCCAGTTTCCGTACGGGAAAGACGAAAAATACGAAGTTATATATTTAGACTAACCCACTGGCTTACATCGCGTTTAGTAATATCCTACTGTTACAAACTGAATTTACGAAATATTTAAAATCCCGGAAGTGCGTATCACACATAGCTTTGGTAGGGCCAATCACAATGCTTCATCATGACCACATATAACATGTGACCTTGAGACGTGAACATTTCTAAACCAGGGATTACCCTTAAAGGTGACAGTGGCACGTGCACGATGCACCTCATCGCCCTCACGGGCTATATATGGAACTGGCATACTGCACTCCCAACCCAGACAGCTGTACTATAAGTTTTAACTGCAACACTTGATTGGTTAAAATATTGTCGGAGATCTCAATGCACCTTCACGATACTCTCATGTAGTCCATTGTCATATAAAACATTCTGAATGTGCTTATTTTCCCCAATAACACTGAAGAACCCGGAGATAACTTAAAGCAGTGGGTAACAGTTCTTGAAGCAGAAAGGCTGGCATCTTAAAAATACACTGAACCTCATTTCTAGTATTTTATATAACAATAATGCAGTTAAACTGTTCGCTCAAGAATTTTCTAAGTGCAAAATTCACATATAGAATTTTAGAAATATTCAGTGGACTTGAAGTGCCACTTTTACTTCATTGGGGGCCACGGTGGCTGAGCGGTTAGACCGGGTTCTATCCCCGGCCGGTTTACTTCGGATTTTTGCAAGTGGGAAACTTGCCGGACGATACCGCAGGCCAGTGGGTTTTCTCGGGGATCTCCCGTTTCCCCTTGCCCTTTCATCCCGGCACTACTCCATACTCACCTCACTTCACCCTCATTGACTCTCAACACCTCGCTGTTTAAAGCCGCCCAAAACTCTTCACTCACTTTTACTATATTCCGCAAAAATATAAAGACACATCTAGCACGCGATGTACCGTAGCTACAAGTTTCAACTAACCTTCAGTGGTATAGGCCTAGAGGCACGTAGATATGGCTTACGGATATTGGTGTATACAATATTTTTACCTATAAATTGATTAAACTTTGCACAGTATGTTAATAAATTTCGACTTGCATCCTGTGTATTATATAAATTAAAAAATTTTATTCTGAATTATGTTACAAAGAATAATTAATATTTTGTCCACCACAAAAATAAAAGTGTAAAAATTAATTTTTTTTCTTTTCAATAATGAAAATGCTAAACTCTAGTAATAGCTTGAAATATATAAAACATAATTTTAAAATGTAGGCCTATACGTTCGATCAACTACAAAATTTATATTGTAATATTTTATCCCAAAATTATTCGCTCAGTTTTAGCTTGTGTTTATGTTTACTGTTAGACAAAAACGCTCACAAAAATAGGTCAAACAATTAAGAAATGTTTTTACTTCCACTTTTTTTTTGTTTTGTTGTGATGCCACATATATTACACTGCATTAAGACAATTTCAGTAACTTCAATGCATTTCATAATTCACTAAAATCTTTCTTTTATTGCAATCAATATAATTCACGATTTCACAAGGAATTAGCTTTCTCTTAAATACATTATCTCTACTCTGCAATGCTTCATTGAGAAGCTGTACACATTTTACATTATATCAAATCGAGGCGTTATTAACGTTAACAACTCGTTTCAACGCAACACACGCGACGAGTTTGGTCGTATTCGCGCACTCTAAACTTGAAACAGCGAGAACTGAGTCAATACCGTGAAAACTGAGCGTTTGATAATCGGCGCCAGATAACTAATTAACATGGTGACTGAACTTCACTGATTTATGTTTCCCACAGAATGCCAAGAATTCCACCTCTATACGTCACTTGTTCCCAGTTGACTTTCTTGATTCGCCGGTCGGCAGTAGTTTCTCAAATGTCTTTCAGTGAATGGCATTTCACTGATATCACTGGTTCGAGTGTGAGTGGAAGATTTCTGCGAATGCAAATGTTTCTTCGGCGTAAAACTGTTAGTTTTGACTGCCTCCGACAGACGCGTGCGTGTGGGAGAGAACGCACGTGGACGCAGAGCGGCGTCAAACAGCACCAAACACACGCAAGCTACGGCGCGTGTGATTGGCTTACCGTTCCCACCGCGCGTCGCTCCGCGGAAACCCAGCGTATCAAAGCGCATCTAGTGCGCGTTAACACCGTCACATTAGCTTCGGAAACGGAATTATTCGTCTCTTCTGGTGGTTTCCGAACAATAGCTTTTACACACGCATATACACTCTTAATGAAAAATTACGTAATGTAAAATAATTTACTTTCAAGAAAATATCAAGATTCCACAAAGCAGCGCGAAACACGACCAAGCAAAATGAACATTGCTCTTTAAACCTATATCGCTTACGAGTTGAAAAATGTTTATGACCGTGCCTCGTGTCCAGTACTTAACTGCCTCAGGACATTAAAAAAGTGATGCTCAATCTCTGGGGCACGAACCCTTGGGGTGTAAGCGGGTTAATAAAAAAAATCAGGAAATTAATTTTTTCTTTATAAATATTTTGCATTTTAGCGATGAAGTTCCGGAGATTTACAATTGTAAACAAATTGTAGATATCNTTTTTTCTTTATAAATATTTTGCATTTTAGCGATGAAGTTCCGGAGATTTACAATTGTAAACAAATTGTAGATATCTGTTTTGTCTATAATCCTCTGTATATATGTTATTTATACTGCCTCTAGGTTCCGATGCTATGATTTATAAACAATTCAAATGTACCTCCTTTTCTCAAGGCAAATTATCATCTTATTAGGAGTTATATTATTGCAGTNGATTTATAAACAATTCAAATGTACCTCCTTTTCTCAAGGCAAATTATCATCTTATTAGGAGTTATATTATTGCAGTCTGTAGACAGGTATGGCTTAAAGTCCCGCCGACAGCGAGGCCAATATACAGTGGGCTTTTCTGTACGATAAACGCATTAATTATCTGGTATGCAGCAAGTATACTGAATTTTGTTATTTTCGGTATAAATAAAAAGNCTGTACGATAAACGCATTAATTATCTGGTATGCAGCAAGTATACTGAATTTTGTTATTTTCGGTATAAATAAAAAGTATAAAAGTTAAGGAAATGTATTTTGGGAGCATAGTAACCAAACGTATTTACAACTACTGCTATGAAAATAGTAAATTCACCGATCATTTAAAAAAATCAGGTTAGTGAGATGCCCCATTTAACCATCAGACCCAACGAGGACAATTGTGTATACAGGTTGGTCCGTCTAACGTGGACACACCCAATATTTCCGGAATGGTTGCAGATCACGAAATAGGGTTTCCGTTAAATGAAATCACGTACGGAGGCCAGTAATTTTCCAAAAATTGACTATTCGTAACACGTGTATGAACAGAAATAATTAACTACATATGATTTTTCTCTTGGAAACATACATTTATTTCAAATGCATCTGCAAGTACGTGCAAAGAGGAATTCAGTGATATAGAATATGCAATGGTAAGTAACACAGAAACGCCAGGAAATAATGTGCAAATATGATTAAGTTGGGTGGGCCAGTTGAATGGGATAGTGGACGTGTACTCACAGCTGTAAGCAAGCAACACGCGCCGTGACTCATCCTGGGGGGACCGCTTCCTTATAGCAGCGTAGCGCCTACCTTACTGGGGCAAGGGATATGGAATGCAATATTGGACAAAGGAGAGCGCCGCAGCAGAGAGAAGACGGGCAATGTGAGTGCAAGTCTGATATCAATACAATACCTTTTATTAAGATACCAACGTTATTCAGGAGATTGGTTTCCAAGTCATTAAATGTACTGAGTAACGAGTGCGTACAGATGCACAACACAAATAGAACAAGCCAACCTAAAGAGAAATGCAATTGCATCCGCATGAAAAGTACAAAAGAGCACAGATATGGTTGAAATGCTTCACATTGAGTATTTTCACAGCATGTGCTCGATGTGTTTACCATCAACTGCAATACACATCTGTAAACGCACATGTTGCGAGCGACAAGCANTCACAGCATGTGCTCGATGTGTTTACCATCAACTGCAATACACATCTGTAAACGCACATGTTGCGAGCGACAAGCAGCTTGAAGTGTTTCTGGTGTGATGCCTCTGCAAGCTGACGCAATGCGTTCCTCCCTGTCTTCTGGCGTCGTAGGAACCGTGTTGTACATCTTATCTTACAGTGTTCCCACAGGAATANCAATGCGTTCCTCCCTGTCTTCTGGCGTCGTAGGAACCGTGTTGTACATCTTATCTTACAGTGTTCCCACAGGAATATATAGAGAGGGGTGGATTCGGGGCAGCGAGCTGGCCATCTTACAACACCACCACAACCTAACCACCAGTTTGGACACATTTCATTTAGCACTTGCCTCACCACCAAAGCAAAATGAGCAGGAGAACTACTATTCCGAAACCACATATCACAACGTATGTCTCACAGAAGTACCGGTAAGGTCTCTCTGAGGAAATTGACGTACATACAGCAGGTCGTTGTTTCTTGAATGAAATATGACCTATGACGTATTCTCCAACGATTCCACACCACACGTTCACTTTCAACTGTCGCTGGAGCTCCACGTGCTGGATCAAAAGCGGATTCTCCACCACCCAGAAGTGCGTATTTCGTACATTTACGCGCCCATGTTCCCACTGTGCCGCTCAAACTACGGGGAATTGAAACGGCGACCCTACACATGTATTGCTGCAAATTCTGTAGGAGAGCTCAGTACATGCTCCTATGCCAGTTGTGTGTGTTTCCAATCGCTACACTTTGCGACAAGTCGGTGTGAAAAGGNAGCACTTGCCTCACCACCAAAGCAAAATGAGCAGGAGAACTACTATTCCGAAACCACATATCACAACGTATGTCTCCCAGAAGTACCGGTAAGGTCTCTCTGAGGAAATTGACGTACATACAGCAGGTCGTTGTTTCTTGAATGAAGTATGGCCTATGACGTATTCTCCAACGATTCCACACCACACGTTCACTTTCAACTGTCGCTGGAGCTCCACGTGCTGGATCCACAGCGGATTCTCCACCACCCAGAAGTGCGTATTTCGTACATTTACGCGCCCATGTTCCCACTGTGCCGCTCAAACTACGGGGAATTGAAACGGCGACCCTACACATGTATTGCTGCAAATTCTGTAGGAAAGCTCAGTACATGCTCCTATGCCAGTTGTGTGTGTTTCCAATCGCTACACTTTGCGACAAGTCGGTGTGAAAAGGCAGTCTCTAGCTGTGCTGTAGAGCTCGGATATAGTGTTTGTGAAGGCGCTTCCACACTTGTTACGTCGCACGTGTCAATGTGGACGGAACCACGTAGCACCGAGATACAGAGATACGCAATGCCACGTGGCTCAGTTATGGCGTCGCATCAAAGTGACGACACACATTGCTGTGCTCCGTAGCATTCCAGTTCTACACGAGACACCAGCAGAGCATTGTCACCAGTATACGCCATTCACGTTTACCTCACGCTTCTATCAAGCTATGCTAAGGTTCTGCTTTTGATTACACATTACGTAGCAGCGACAAACTTAAAAAGTATTGGTTAGCATGTACACAAATAGGCCTACCGTAACTTTTATTCCGCTCATATTTCCATGCATTGGTCCTTACTGTTTTCTAGGTTTTACATTATTTATTTATATCCATCTTGTTGGGCTTAGTGTTTTGTTGGGATTGTGGCAAACATTCAAATCATAGAAACATAAACACGTTACACAATTGTGTTTCGAACACCCAGGCCGAAGTTGCATAGTTGTAATAAATAGAAATACTCTACTGTCAAATAATTTCGTTATAAATACAGTTCACGGTTAAAACGTATAAATATCGCACGTCTAATATTTGCAATCACACACCCACTAACTAACCCAGCGTGATATGAAACAATACCCTGTCACGACACTCCTTACAGTGGGATATTTATTCCTGCCGTGGAGAAACACATCTATCACAACGTCATTACTTGCCTAGGTAGGTTTATAAAACACAATGTGTATGAACTTGTAGTAATTATAAGCATATTTTGTAGGAAGAAAATTAACACTTCGTTCAGCCAATAGCAACACGCCATGTCATCGTTCTGTCGCCACACTTCTGCCAACTTCGGATTTATAACAGTTGCACCATTACATCTTAATATATTATAATAAGTTGTGAAACAGTAAAATCTCGTTTCAGTTGTAAATTAAAAATTCAAAAGTCATTAATTTTTGTGTAATAAGTATGACATATGCTGAAATTTAAATCATGTATAGTTTTCATGCTACTACTATCTCTGCGAAACTTCCCGAGAGAGAGAGAGAAAGAGATAGAGAGAGAGAGAGAGAAAGGGCGAAAGATAGAGAGCGGCAAAGTTCGCTCCGCCTATTCAAGTTTCTTCCTAGAACGAAAAAAAAAAAAAAAACATAATGTCACTAGGGCCTACGTACTGTAATTTGCACTGATACTTTTCACTGTAACAATGAAATGTGTTTCTTTCAGTGCTGCCTAAAAATTTAAATATATCCTTAGGCAACGTTTGATTTACAAATAGCGTACCAAAAACTACGTTAAAACAATATTTTAACTATGAACAATTTCTTACTAGCCGTTGCCAACACTGCGGTACTCTCACTGTTTTTAATTAGAATTTAATACGAAACAAATGTTGCAAGTTATAGAAGTTACTAAGTTAAAGTTTAATTTGTTCAAGAATACAATACTTTAAAGCTAATCACAGTGTTATATACTCATGGTATACAAGTTATTGAACAATCAGGNAAACAATATTTTAACTATGAACAATTTCTTACTAGCCGTTGCCAACACTGCGGTACTCTCACTGTTTTTAATTAGATTTTAATACGAAACAAATGTTGCAAGTTATAGAAGTTACTAAGTTAAAGTTTAATGTGTTCAAGAATACAATACTTTAAAGCTAATCACAGTGTTATATACTCATGGTATACAAGTTATTGAACAATCAGGNTTGTTCAAGAATACAATACTTTAAAGCTAATCACAGTGTTATATACTCATGGTATACAAGTTATTGAACAATCAGGTTGGCATCTTACTCCTAGGGTGATTTCTCAAATGTCCGTTTCAAAATTTCCGAAGAAACCGTCAATGGACTATAGTCCGTGTACGCATCCGCTTGCTTCCTCGTCCTCATACGGCTACTGACTACGACACGGGAGGGAAGTTACGCCGCGTTGCATCGTATCGTCTTGGAAGGTAGAGTGGCTCGTCTCAAGAGCGTTTTTTTTTCGTAGATCAGTAAATACGTCGCATGCGAAGTAGTTTCGTAAAAAGGAAAGCGTATTCCAAACACATGGCAGCGGCATTCAAGCTCCAGCGACATAATCCTCTTGCTTCCCAGCAGGTGCGTAGGGGGGATCCCTATCACCCAGGGCAGAATAACAGCCCCCCCCCCCCTCCTCTTGCTCCCTTCAACAAATGTTTGTTAGATTGTTTCTGAGTTTCAGTGATTGATATTATCCTATCTTTCCTTCATTTGAATCTCACAGGGCGTTTTTATAGACATCAATTTACATTTAAAACCACCGGGAAATATATATATATATTTTTTTTTTATTTTAGTTTAAATTTACGAAAATATTACCATAAGCTAAAATTCTTGTAATATTCTTATAAGAAAAAAAACACAGACGATATAATTAAATTTCTCAAATACACAAGATCATAGCTACATAGTAACGTAATAACATTTAATTGGTGAAATTTGTGTAACGGTCCCTTCCTCCAGTCAGGGGCCACGGTGGATGAGCGGTTAGCCTGCTCGCCTCCCAGCAAGGCGAACCGGGTTCAATCCTGGCAAGGTCGCTCCCGGATTTTCGCATGGGAATCGTGCCGGACGATGCCGCTGGTCATCAGGTTTTTCGGGGATCTCCCGTTTCCGCCACCTCTTCATTCCGGCGCTGCTCCATACACACCTCAATCACCCTCATCGCCTCTCAGGACCTCGCTGTTAAGAGCCGCCCAAATCTCTTCACTCACTCACCTGTCCTGCAGTCAGCGCCCTCCTACGGCGCCCGGGTTCATGACCCCCCACTCCTCTATAGTTAAGCCCCTCATTTACTGACCTATGTGTGTAATCGGATCGTAATCCTAAAGTCCATATGCCGCGATGGAAGATTTTTTGGATGATCTCATACAAGTTGCTTGTAAGGATCGTTCTATTGAATATTTGGTCATCTGCTGGTCGTTTTCATGGACGTTCTCGTAATTGGCCGTGCGCAATTTTCGATGAAAGGTTTCCTACGAGGTTGAAATTTTAGCCAATCAGAGAGGGGTTGGTAGAGTCATTTTGTTTATTTGTTTTTGAGAAAGTGCGACAACACCATTAAGGACGAATAAATAGTAAATAAAAAACAGCGAAAATATTAACTGATTGTAAAACAGCATTTTATTAAAATTATGGTAAACAGTTATGTATGTTTAACACCTAAGTTCCAGTTATAACAACAAAACGATTAGGCTTTGTGCATAGACGTATAGCCATGAAGTCGTGAGTGAATATCGTCCCTGAACCACAGTTGCATACGTAAAATCATAATAAAATGCACTCGACTCTGCTTGTACGGCAACAAGTGTCGTTGAATAGGTTATTAAAAAAAGAACGCTATAACTGCTTGCATGCAGGCTCTGGCAGTTTGTCTCGTGGGAGCTTGTGCTCGAGCTTGCACGGAGAGTGTTATCGTTTTACACCGGCTTTACACGAAACCTGCAGCTGCACTACATAAGTGCTACCTACCTGGTGCTTGTCTTCCGCGTCGGAGACCGAGAAGCGCGGGAGCGATAAGGGCGAAGCTCCCATGCGTATCAGGTGCCCCCATCGCCGCTAACCGCAAAGCCCTGAACTGGCGTGCAGTGTTCTCGTTGTACTGCGTGTGCCTATAGGACTGTGAGAGATCACTCTACTATTTTATTGGTGGAAAGTCTGTAGGACGTTTCAATGCAAAACCCTTCAGTNATAGGACTGTGAGAGATCACTCTACTATTTTATTGGTGGAAAGTCTGTAGGACGTTTCAATGCAAAACCCTTCAGTTGTTTTTTATGTATCTAATGCGTATATTTCGAGATACGGCGCTTATAAAAAGCCTTTTTGAAGTTCTCTGAAATGGTGTTTCTAATATACGTGACGTCCTGAAAGCACTCAACAGCCCTCGTCTGAAGTGNTATAAAAAGCCTTTTTGAAGTTCTCTGAAATGGTGTTTCTAATATACGTGACGTCCTGAAAGCACTCAACAGCCCTCGTCTGAAGTGTGTGTTCTTCTCCTAGATTAGCATATTTGACGCACGTGTAATAGCTTCGTGGAACAAAGTGTGTTTCAAACACTCTGCAGCGCGATTCAAGCGCCAGGCAGGCGGCAGTCGAAGTACAGCACCCATGAAGAACAATGTTGTTTGCAGGTCAATTAAATAGGTTCTGAAATTGTTAACTACTGTGTTGTTACAGGTTTTAAATCTCGCCGAGCAGCAGAGATTACCGCTCTTCCCTCATTAAAAACGTAGAAAGGAAAGGAAGGCAAGACTTGTGATTGGTAAGTGCCTTCGTTACGCCACCCACGCGGTTCTGCTGCCACGCAAGTTGCATGCTTCTGGGGCCGTAGACCTGGCTGGCACTTCAACTCCGTTGCACATTACTTCGAATCTAGAGTGGAGAGATTTGGGTGCCCCTTGACAGCGAGGTCTTGAGAGCCGATGAGGGTGAAGTGATGTGAGTATGGAGCAGCTCCAGAATGCAACGGCGGGGAAAACGGTAAACCCCCGAGAAAACCTGCCAACCAGCGTCGTCCGGCACGTTAATCACATGCAAAAACCCGATTCGCCTATGTGGGAGGCAAGTGGTCTGACCACTACACCACCGTGGCCCTTTTGAATAAATAGGATTTACGAAACTATTGAACGTGCACCCAATGTACTGATCTACAGAAAGATCCTTCACCTCAGACTTAGCCGGCCAATCACTGTCAAGATACCACGCACATCAGAAACACCGTTTACGAGTACTCCTATATACTTATAACCGTCTTTTTCAAATCATTGTAACTGAAAATACACAAATTTACTCGAGTGACCCGCAATGAACCAGGCTACAGAATATCCACCAGTTTAACTATTGGGTCACATATTGAAGTCCCGTAGGTACACGCAGCACGAGGACACTGCACGCCAGTTCAGAGCCTTGCACTTAGCAACGATGGGTCGCTTGATGCGCGCAGTAGTATCGCCCTTATCGCCTGCGCGTTTCTCTTCCTTAAACGCGGAAGTTAGCTCCAGGTAGGGCGAACCTACAACGCTCTCACCAACCTACGGCATAACAGGCTATGCAGAGATCCGTAAAACAGTTATTTATCTAAAACTGCTTATGTTTATACTGTGCAGTCTGACTGCGTTGAACATTAAAACATTTGGTAAACGTATGGATGCAAGTGCCAGATTTTATTCTTGTTCTACTAGGAGGTTTTTTACTAAGAGTGAAGCAGTGCGATACGGATGTATCTAGAATGACAGTTAAAGTAATAAAATTAGGGTAGACAAAACTTTAAAACACGGGTTTCAAATATAAAACTTGATCTTTATTATTATGTACACTTGAAGGATAGGTACTTGAAGCCACATGATAGTATGGTGTTAAGAATGAACTTCATTTCAGTGGCGTGCGTATAGAGGTCAGACGGCGTTCGGCAAGCGTGCCAGAGTCATGCCTCAGTGCAGCAAAATTACCTTTAGAAGGCGAGGTCTTCAACCTAGCAGATGTCTCGTGCATCAGCCGCCACAAGTCGCTGCTATAGAAATCGGCGACGGTAACTCCGAAAGCCATGACTTTCTAACAACAGAGAATAGACTAAACTCCTCAGTGAAGGCTCACACCGCATATCAAGCCCCTCCAGTCAAAGAACTAGCTTTGTTCACGTGGGCTACACGTCTCACAACTTCTACACCCAATATGCAACTTCGCGTGTTCATCGTCGGAGTATTGTGGTTGTGTCAACCAGATCTGGCGGGTGCAGCTACGACTTCGACACCTGGGTGCAACAACTTCGAACACTACCTTGAGGAGACGGAGTAGTGAGTGTAGAAATTACAATTTGGCGTCTATTTTAAACAGCGTTTTTAATATGCCAGATGTTTCATTTATTAAAGAGAAAGCGAAACTACTTGTGGGTATCGAAATATAAGTTTCGTTAGACCCGGAAGGTATGTAAAATAAATATTCTAATATTTTTATGGGAAATAATATATGGTTCGCTTTTGCTAATGCCTGGTAGGTATCACAAAGACAGCTTTTCATGTAAATTTTTCACAATTGTAAATCGTTTACTTTCAAATAACTGTGAATGTTTGCTGAAATGTGCACTATAAAAGGAGCTTCATCACAGTATTCATCAGCTGCGTTGAGAACTCGAAAAGTTAATTTTCGCCGCCATGACAATAACAGGAGGTAAACGAAGTACGTTCAGGAGGGAATAATATATTTTCTAAACCTGCGGGCTGTGGCCATCCACGCTCGCTACTGCAGCTTGCACGAGGTGCGGCCCACGTGAACAAAGCTATAGTGAACACTTGGAATGGCGTTGCTGCTCCACAGTGGAGAGCCCGCGTAGACGGCAATGTCCGGCCAACTGCGGAAGTCCTGTCCGTGACACGGGCGTTGTCGCTTGTCACAGGCAAGAGTTGTTGTCGGTGCGTAGATTGACTGTCATCTGGATGCAGAAAACCGACTTCCCATTTCTAACAAACACGTTTTTTTTTTCCTTCCGATTTTTAATTGCTTCACCTAAATGGAATTTTTATCGTACGCATAAAAAAATAGTATTTTTTACGACACAGTTAATATTGGTCAGAAATAATTTAAAACCATGTTACTAAAAGTTAATAGATTTGTAGCGATTTTATCACGAGTTTTGAGAAAGAAAACGAGTGTATAATTTTACTGGCACACAAGATTACCATGAACAGGTGTTAAGGCAGAATGTAGTGGAAACTGGAGAATTGGTTCTCTCAAAAAATGTCGTCGACTTGATATTTTTTTTTTTACTAAATATGCAACTGACGTGTCAATGTAAGAGAATATTGCCAGGTTTCGGGAAGGGAGTGAGGGAATGTTATTCACGAGGAAGTTAAAGAGTTATTTATTAAATTATTATATATCCCTTAGTTGAAGTTTAAGTCGTAGGTTCTATACTTTCGAATTTGTCAAAATTATAATATGTTTGCTGAGGAAAATTTCAAAGCTAGTATGTACCCACATACCACAAGTGGGTTCTTTGTGACGTATGTGGCATGATTTTGTAACACATAAGATACTATTTAAAAATTCTTATTATAGTTGGATGTTATAGATTTTCAGTGGTGCCAATTTAACCACTAAACCCTTGAAACAACATGGAATTTAAAATATTATAACAATAATGAAAGACATTAGTGTCACAAAGTCACCCTATCAGTCACGGTATACAGGATGATTCTAAAATCATGGGACAAACATTAAGGGGTGGTAGAGCTCACTGAAACAAACAATTATTGTATAGGAACATATGAGCGAAAGTGACGCGTTGAGGCACAAATACAAAAACATAACACATTAACGTAAACATAAAATGTTCATTAGCAGCATACTTAACGAGTGATTCCGTACAGAAAATGTTAAAACAGTTGCTGGAAATGCATCCGTGATTGGCTGACAATGGTGGCGTGCGTGAAATACCCGGCGTATTTGAATCTGTTCGCCAATCACTCCACCGACGCTACCAAGCTTGCATTACTGTCGGTGGTAGCAATTTTGAGCAATTATTATAAACATTGCTGTAAAAAGGCATTCAGCGACGACGTTGTAAATAAACAATGTGTTGCATTTCATGTGTTATTTTTCTGTTTGTGCCTCAACGCGTCACTTCCGCCCATATATTCCTATACAATAATGGTTTGTTTCAGTGAGCTCTACCACCCCTTAATGTTTGTCCCATGATTTTAGAAACATCCTGTATTGTAAGTAATTTCGAACCTATCATGCTAAATCATCACAACATAGGGTTNTTTCAGTGAGCTCTACCACCCCTTAATGTTTGTCCCATGATTTTAGAAACATCCTGTATTGTAAGTAATTTCGAACCCATCATGCTAAATCATCACAACATAGGGCTAAAATTCATAACGGTGTGATTTCATTCACCTCAAATTTGATATTTGCCGGCGTTTGGCAGCAGCTAGTGTGTTTCANAAAATTCATAACGGTGTGATTTCATTCACCTCAAATTTGATATTTGCCGGCGTTTGGCAGCAGCTAGTGTGTTTCATTAGCGAGGTGAGAGGGAAGGGGCGGTACTTGTAGGCCGGCGACTGCTCCAACTACAAACAAGCAACTACAGTGGCCTACTTACTGTCGCCAGAGTGATGCGATGTCTGGCGCGGCCCGCGCTAACACAGAGCAGGCATCTGCCCCCGCCGGTCGCACGAGGCGTACTGCCGACCCCACTAGGCGCTAAGAGGCGGCAACACAGCGCAGGCGACTCTGCTGCCCCTGGCGGCCACCACTCGCACTACGCGCCACCCCCATCTCTCACGGCGAGCGCCAGTCAGTTCACGGTCAAGTCACGGCATTCTATCTGCAAAGAAAGTAATAAATATACATAAAAGAAAGCATATCACCTATAAGTTACCAACGGCACAGATACAAAACGTGAATTCCAATGTGTTCCTAACAAAAACAATTTGCCAATATCACTGACAAATAATCACTAAAGAACGACAGAAGTAACTTAATGTTGTCTCTGACTAGGGAGGGTTTCTTTCTCCCCACTACAGCTTAGTACCGTGTATGGCCTCCATGTGCATTGTACAGGTCCCTAACACGCCGTGGCATACTTGTAACCAATGTGTCATCTTCCCGACGAAGNTGAGTAGGGAGCGTTTCTTTCTTCTCACTGCAGCCTAGTACCGTGTATGGCCTCCATGTGCATTGTACAGGTCCCTAACACGCCGTGGCATACTTGTAACCAATGTGTCATCTTCCTGACGAAGGTCCCATTCCACGTGGACAGCTCTTATGAGAGCTGGAAGTGTTTCTGGAGGTTGTGGACGATTATGAACTACTGTTTATAACTTGTCCCAGGTATGTACAGTGCGCTCTCTGTATCTCCTGCCACCCCAACTGACTTATCTCACAATATTCCTTACTTATTGTTAGATTTATTTAAATGTTAGGTAAAAATGTGTGAATACTAAAATTGTTCCTTTGTTTCTTTTTTTTATGTATGTAAGTTTAAGAATAAGGAAATTTGTAAAATATTTAATTTTATAATAATTTCAGAGTTGCACATGACTGACGCATGAATAAAGAGGTCATGTCCATGGCAATGTTAATTTTACATACGGTGGAATAATAAACAATGTGATTACAAGTAAATATAAGGCAGAACTTGCAAAAGTGCCCAGTTCATCGTGAACAGGCTTCACTTAAACGCTACGAGTTCCATCGTTCCAGTTCTAAGTAGATAACACGTTCTAGTAACATGCTATTTTTTTTGTAACAAGTTACTGTCAAACATTGCCCATTTGTCCTGACGTTCCGGAGAAAACGATTACGTTTTTCAACGTTTCAAAGCTTCGCGTTACAAGAAATAACGTTTGCGCATGCGCACAGTTGCAAACTGAGACGTTCCAAATAATTAACTCTTATGCATGCGTAGTGTTTAATTAACTGGTGTGGTGGGGGAATTTGAACAGTTACCAATACGTTTACGAGCCAGAAGTTCTACAAAATAACTTTTTCGTATGCGCAGTAGTTAAGCGTTGGTTTAAGTAAGGTTGATTATAATCAGGTTAAGAACAACAAGACGTGATTTATTATGGGAGAGTTTGGCATAGGGAAAATTTTCGCCACTAGGTGGGCACTGTTCCAAAAGGTAACTTTTTATTAATATTTTAAGTTACGTGAATAATAAAAGTGTTGATTTTACTTAGTTGAGAAGTTGTTTTATATTTTATTTATGATTATTACAAATATATTGATTTTTAACGCAGAAAATAGAGAACATCTGGTACATTGCCGACACTAGTGCCCACTTAGTGGAGAACATGTTTGGTTGCCAAATTTTTAACACTAATCTTCCCAACCTGTAGAACAAGAATCCTTAGTTTAAGTAAGGTATTCCAGGATGTTTCAAAAATAACGGTACAAACAATGGAACCTGCTACTTCTCGAACGCTTTACCAATCAGTAACAGTTTATTGTAAATGTAACGTTAAATAATACCCATCTCTACAACACACCTTCACACCGGAGCAAACCTGGAACAGTCAACTCGCTATATTATATAATTTTTTTTTTATATCTTGCTTATGATTTCAAAAAAGAAGATCCCAAAATTGTCCTTAAACCCAACTCGCTATAGACGTTACACTGCAACACACACAATACAAGAGAACTACGAACTCATAATTACATCACAATTTTAATTGTGTCAAAATTTAGAAAAATCTATATTGTGACATAAATACGATTTGGCAAAGGCTGTTCACGGTTCATTGAACACTTGTGAAATCAACGTTAGAAAAATGTCACTGGCCCTAACGATATATATATTTTAACGGGTAATTTGACGATCACTCACTCGGTAAAGTTGGTAACGACGGAGGGAAAGTACTGCAATCACTTACCGTCGAATTCGAAGTATTGAGTAAACATTCGCAAATAATAAAATTATTTACTTTGCATTCTGCTTTTTTATATTGTACATACGTGTAAGAATAATCTAATTTGTAAAATATTTACTTCTATTATAATTTTACAGGTATACTTGACCGAAGCATCAATAAAGTTGTCAGGCCTACATCAGTATTAAGTTTACGTATGGCGGAAGGATACACAAAATGCAAACAAGTAAATCTTCAGCAAGACTTTCAAAACTACTCAGTTTACCGTGAAACGCCTATAGTTCAATCGTTATGTCCGTACTGCTTTGTAAGGTCAACAGCTAGTTGGGTGCAGGGGTACTATAAGAGTGCCCTTCCTTAAAAATATAAATAAGCTCGGAAAATGAATAACACTATATGGAAGGAGAAGATTCGCCTTAACAAAGACACCCGAAGTCAGAGACGTAGGCAAGAGGCAGCCACCATGACAAATGTCACCCTGAGAAATCCGAGTTTTAGGATTGTGATCACAGTATGACGTCATCAGATTGGGAACCAACTTCCGTACCGTGCTGGCATCGAACGACGAAAATCTACCAGGATAAAACTTTAATTTTAAAATTTTTTATGTTGTTCCAAATATAAAGAAAACGTTGAAGTTTGCCGAATGTATTTATAATCCTTTTGACACATTTAGGCTCAAAAATAAATCGGTGTCGGGAAAAAAAAATGTTTCTTTCATAATGAAATAAACTAAATTACTGCTAAATTTTATCTTTGAATTTTAAAATTCCCCCGGATGGAGAAACCCACGAGCCCCCATTTACAGGTGGTCATTAGCAAGTAATATGTTTAAAGAAATCCCTCCCCCAGAAACTATTCCCCTTCTCATACGATCGCGTCCTCCGAAAAATAGATCAACCTACGCCAGTGCCCGTAGTCGAAGTTTTTCCACCTTTAAAAAAGAATTTGTTGCATATTTTATGTAAACATGATGTTTACTACCTTTTGCAATTCGCGAAAATTTACAATAATCGATCGTGTAGTGTTTATCTACAGATATTTTGTGAACAAGTGCTTGGTTGCATATTTTCGTTTTGATGGTGGCAGCACAGCAGTCTACGTGCCTCTCACACATGTAGTTCCTGCTACGTGCAATCTCGTCAATATTCGCATCAAAGTCCTTCTAAAGTAGCGTTTCATCTTCCTGATTATGCTTCTCGTATTTACGTCTGCAATATAACTGCGAATAAGTGACGCTATCAATAATGTTGGCCAGAAAACGTAAGCCAATGTGTGTGTGAGTGTGTACACACCGGTTAGCGCTCTCTGCCAACATAACAAAGAAACAATTTATAGTATAGTCTGTGTTCTAACGTTGGCAATACCGTCGAACCTACTTCGGCCGACTTTTCGGCAAACGGTTTCCTCTTGTAAAGCTCGGTTCACGATCAACTCTGTATTCGTAAGAAACGTCTGCATAGAACGTTTACAAAAATGTGTGGTTCGTTGTGACTGCAGTGACTGTTCGCACCTTATGTTCAGGCAATAACAGATGATCATAAATTAATCCGATTTTAGAGAAGTTGCTATTTATTAGGAAGTATATTCGCACAAAGTTATTTTCTAAATGAGTATAATAAAACAAAAAAACTAGGGTTTATTTTGTAAACTAGATATTAAAGTAAATAAACTTTATTTATTTTATTCATCTTTGCTTTTCGAATGTTGATGGCTGAAGGACTTACATACGCGGCGAGAAATAAGACATCGTAATTTCCAACACGACACGTACGCCATGACCGTCAACAGTTTCATAAAAATACTTTCTTTCATACTGATAAGTACACGTTGACTAAGTACACGTTGCCTAAGTACACGTTGACTAAGTATACGTTGACTAAGTACACGTTGCCTAAGTATACGTTTCCTAAGTACACGTTGCATAAGTACACGTTCATTAAGTACACGTTCACTAAGTACACGTTGCCTAAGTACACGTTGCCTAAGTACACATTAATTAAGTACATGTTGCCTAAGTACACGTTGACTAAGTACACGTTGCCTAAGTATACGTTGCCTAAGTATACGTTGCCTAAGTACACGTTGCCTAAGTACACGTTGCCTAAGTACACGTTCATTAAGTACACGTTCACTAAGTACACGTTGCCTAAGTATATGTTGCCTAAGTACACGTTCATTAAGTACATGTTGCCTAAGTACACGTTGACTAAGTACACGTTGCCTAAGTACACGTTCATTAAGTACACGTTGCCTAAGTACACGTTGCCTAAGTATACGTTGCCTAAGTACACGTTGCCTAAGTACACATTGCCTAAGTACACGTTCATTAAGTACATGTTGCCTAAGTACATGTTGACTAAGTACACGTTCATTAAGTACACGTTCATTAAGTACACGTTGCCTAAGTATACATTGCCTAAGTACACGTTGCCTAAGTACATGTTTATTAAGTACACGTTGCCTAAGTACACGTTGACTAAGTATACGTTGCCTAAGTACACGTTGACTAAGTACACGTTGACTAAGTACACGTTGCCTAAGTACACGTTCATTAAGTACACGTTGCCTAAGTACACATTGACTACGTACACGTTCATTAAGTACATGTTCACTAAGTACACGTTGCCTAAGTATACGTTGACTAAGTATACGTTGCCTAAGTACACGTTGACTAAGTATACGTTGCCTAAGTACACGTTGCCTAAGTACACGTTCATTAAGTACATGTTGCCTAAGTACACGTTGACTAAGTACACGTTCATTAAGTACATGTTCATTAAGTACACATTGCCTAGGTATACGTTGCCTAAGTACACGTTGCCTAAGTACACGTTCATTAAGTACACGTTGCCTAAGTATACGTTGCCTAAGTACACGTTGCCTAAGTACACGTTGCCTAAGTATACGTTGCCTAAGTACACGTTGACTAAGTACACGTTCATTAAGTACATGTTCACTAAGTACACGTTATCATCGTAAACAGACCCTTGCACATACCGTTAAGTTGCAACTGTATCCTTGGATGGCCCTCGGAAGCAAACAGAAGAGAACACATGCGAGAGAGTCTCAACGAACGAAGCATTTTCACGGGTGTAAACAGCGTGCGGGCGCAAACAAACTTCCTTTGTCCGCGTTCGTTCTCGTTCGTTTCACACATTCCATGACTGTCCGTTCGTTGTCACTTATTCATCGAAACACCAAAGGGTATGCATGCATGTTCGCTCACTTTCGGTGCTCGCGCCTGGATCACGCCAACTCGAACAGCTCTCCGAATCAGACAGGAGCGAAAAGTAGCAAACATGTGCGAATCGTTCGCTCGTGCTCGTTCGCAAGTGTTTGCTTCCGTTCGCTCCGGTGTAAACAGGGATTGACACACCCTTCAAGGGTTCACCATGCGCAGGTTGCTTTCATCCCTTTTACTACGTGTATTGAGCACGCCAAGCCCCTATAGACTAAAGATTAGGTACACAGAATTTCCAAGTGTGTGTTATACATATGGATAAACACGAAGTAAATACATATGGTGTGAAATCTTATAAGTTTGACCTCTATTTTAAAGGAAACCTTAATGGTAACAATAAAAATGCCAATATTTTATTGTTTTAATACAGTTACTTATTTTCAAGATGGTGGGAATTTTAAACTTTAGGGCAGTATATTATATCTTGGGAACCAACGATTTAAACAAATTTTGTACTTTGGTAGTACATGAAGTAGGCATTGAATATAGAAAGAAATAATGTTATTGGTTTGCCATTTTTTTAATATAGCGCAACATGAAAATATACATCTTTTACATAGCATATATGCCACTACAAAACCGATCACTGCCAAATTTGGTGCATACGTGATACTGTTGTACGCAATGCTAATTTATGAATTTTAAAAGGATGAGGCACTTACTTTTAAAATGGTGCAGTATAAATATTTTACATCCAGTGGTTATATCTGCAATGCCGTTTGACCAACTTTGACCACACTTGCAATTCTGAGAGTATCAATTGCTAGCATTTAGTGTATCGATTAATTGCCTCTTTTGTATGCAATTTTCTAAGATAGAATTACACTGGATAAATAAATTTTTATGTCATATCTCGGGAAACTATCCACCGATTCCCATCGAGTTTGGTAATAAGGAAACACTTTGGCACGTCATATAAACTGACATATTTTATTGGCCCAAATCTGACATGTTTTATTGGCCCAAATCTGACATGTTTTATTGGCCCAGGTACTTATTTTTAAAATGGCGCCCGTATAAACATTTTAGTTTAATTTGCTATATCTACGAAACCATGTAACGAATTTCAAAATAACTTTGTATGTTCGCAGTATCTGTTACAACAAGTAAATGTGTCTACTTAGAGCCTTTTTCGTCTACCATTTTGTGAGGGAGTGTCACATCAATAAATCAAGTTTTGTCTTATTTCGAGAAAAAACAACCCTGACTCCTACAACATTTGGCAAACAAGTCTTACTGTGGTTGTCCATGAGAACTGGCATGTGTCTACTGTGCCTGGTCCTTACTTTCAAAACACTGGTCATGTAAACATGTTGGCTTAGTATGATATACCTACGTTACAATGAAACCGACTTCTACTTAGCTTTGTATGCTGGCAGTATCATTTCAAGAATCAAATAAGCTAATATTTAAACACACTTGACCACCATTTTGGAAATTAGCACTACATGAAAAATTAAGCCTTAGTGTCCTCTCTCTGGAAACAATCAACTGATACCCACAAAAATCAGCCAACGTGGTATAATTTTGTAGTTCATCGAAATTTATATGACTTTAAAAGGTTTTTTTTTCAAACTAGCAGACATGTAATTTTTTGTTTGTGTTCCATGTGTCCCAAACAATTTTGACCGATATCAAAATGTAGCAGTATCTTTGACAAACATAGACTGTGCCAATTCGTATCCGTTTTATTCTCCGTTAATGAAGATAGCACCAGATGAGGAAAGCAGAAGTTAACGCGATATATCGGAGACCAATCAAAGGATTCCCACCGAACTTTAACGGAAAAGTGGTGCTACAGTAGGTCACGTAAGGCTTCCATATAAATAATTTATATAAGTATTTCATAAATGTTAAATACTTTAGCCAATTTTAAATAAACTTTGTATGGTAGGATTATCTATTAGAAGCATCAAATATGCTTCTATAAATCCTGTTTTGGCCACATTATTGTAAGATAATGCCAGGTGATAAAATGTAACATATATGCCGTATCTCGGAACTAATAAACAAACTTCTACATTATTTTGCACATAACTAGTTCTACAGTAGGCCATGTTAACTTACATAACTGAAGTGGGTCAGACTTTTGTTTCAAAATGGTGACAATATATGTTATATATATAAGTTTATAATATATATTAAGTAATTTCTACCGAGCCTGTTTTAAGACATTTTGTGCGATACCGCCAAATGAGAAAATAAAGCGATTATGCCATATCTCATGACCATTCTACCTTTTTGCAACAAATTATGCACAAACGTAGAGTTACGATAGTCATATAAACGTTATGATTTAAGTGACTCACGCATTTATTTTCAAAATGATTCCTTCGTAAGTATTTGAGGTTGGTGAACCCAGTGTACCAAAGTTTATGTTCCAAATCCTTCCTCTGTAATGCAGTAGACTACACGCCAACTGTACGAAGCGTTCTTGGTTCGAGTCTCAGTTAAGGCGAGTGTGCATTTGTAGCTGTCTCGTTAGTACTGCATTTGTTTCTGGTTTCATCTACAATGGTATCGCTATCGAAGAAACGTCCAGTTCTACCCACCATCTAACATTTTAAGATTAATTAGATTGATTAATATTTATTTATTTGCATCCGTGTTGAGGAAAGTATGCTCATTAGATATACCAGTAACTTCTTGTTGACATATATTCAGCGAAGTACCACTTAATGACCGCTAAACATCCAGGGTTTAATAGCATTTCCACAATTTACGAGGTTTTGTAGAGAAAGAGCGTATTGCAATTGCAATAACATAATATTGCTAAAAATTACTTGTCATTAATACAGTGCAGTTTGTAAATGAATGTTTTTGTATTTCGCGATATCAAGTATGCTTTTAATACTGTGCCATCGTAATTAAGATGACTACACATTGAACCCTCTACTTTTCCTATTATATAGATAAGTCTAAATAAACTATTGTGTCATAATATTTACGTATTATATGCGCTTCGTAAAATATCGACAGTGTTTTCAGCTCTTAGCATATTAAAATATTTAATATACATTGTCGTGCTGATTGTACGATTGTTCGCAAGTTTTATTCACTGATAGATTACTACATATAAATTAACATTTGTAGATTATGAGAAGATAATACGAATTTGTTCTCAAGGTACAGCTTACAAGAAGTTACTAGGTATTTACTATATAAAGATAATATTGACATAATCGATAATACCGAAAGTTTTAGATAATACCGAAATAATTATAATACCTAAATAATTTATAATACCGAAATTGTCGATAATATCGAAATAATTTATATTATTGTTAATACCAATATCGTCAGTATCAGTTTTATTTAAATTCCAGTATCGTTGAAAATATTAGTATCTTTTGACTTCTGGTATTACTGAAAACAATTATGTGATTATCTATCAATACTATCAACAATTGTAAACTACCAGTGACATCGGTATCACATAATGTAACACAAAACTATGCCGATAGAGTCTTAGTCCATATCACCAAAATTAATTATATTTTCAGTGGTACTGTTAAATATACATGAATACATTTGTAACGTACACATCATTGGTGTTTTCGATAGTACTAGTGCATCAGAGCAGACTGTTAAGAGTTGATGGTTCTTGAACGAGAGCATAAACGAGCTACAATGTAGCCATTCCAACAACCACTGGCAAAAGTTGGCGAAACGCGGTTCACTGCCTCATGTATCTACAGTTAAACGTGACGCACGGAACTATGCACTCAGAGCAGACAGTGTAGCGCCCACTCCGCCTGCGAGAATACACGAGACGCAACTGCACTACACAGTGGACGTGTTACGTAGTCAGAAAATTATATAGAATAAGTGAGTGAGAAGTAAATATAGTATCTACGTATGTACGTATTTATACAAGTACAATTATATTGCAATATGTGTGTATGTATATGCATGTGCGTGTGGTAAGTTTGTTGCTAGTATAAATTTGCTGAAAATAGTAAGACTTAATTTTATCTCATAATTTATGCAGTGAAGAGTAATAATCATAAATTCAGTTTCACAGCAAATCTCGATATTTTTCAAAATAGAATTTAATAACACTCCCATTATTTTCAACAAATCTCAAACAATATTTTTAACCATCCTTGTCTGTAAACAAATCAATCCCTAATTCTATAAAATACGTAACTCATTTTGTTTAGCCAACTTTCCGATGAAAAGGAAGGCTTCGTCTTCCTGTCTACATGTTTGTCTGTGGCGTTTGCCTGTATACGTCACACCAGTCCTCTAAAAACTTGCGATTCCATGCACCGATCTACAGCCAACTCGCTGCTCTCATACACAACTGTAGGCGTTCAGGACACGAATGGAAGTTGTAGCCGTGTGAAGCGATGCACTTGCAGTACACAGTAATGACACCTGATATTTAAGTTTTCGACCATGCTGTGTGTTTGAGGTCCAAAATCACTAACATAAAAAAAAAATTATGTGATGAGTCAAAACTGGTACTTCGAAACGACACGTCAGTCTCTAACTCAGAAATTCACATATTCATTAGCCGACTATTTTAGTGAGATAACGCCAAATTTCTACTTTTATGAACACTGCCACACATCGTATTCAGATTCAGGGAATCTCAACTGAATGCTGATTTCTGATCTAGCATCGTTTCTTGGCAGTGTATCTATTGGTTTTTTGTGAATTCGTGCTGATTATGGTTGTTCCAACTCATATATATATAATATTTTTATATATTTCAAATATATTATTACGAAATATAATAACATATTTTTTTATATATACATTGTTTCATAATTGTTCAGAATATTGTCTTAATGCACACAATTCTTTAGATTTAATTAAAATAGTTTAGATGTTACATGAAAACCAAAAATTTTAGTTTTCAAAGAAAGACTTTTCACAGATTGATTCACAATATAAATTTTTCTGAAATTGGTTAATGCTAGTTTGTATATATAAAAAATGGTTTAATATTGTAAGAAACCATTAGTTCTGAATTTTTTGTAGGTTGGTGTGAGTAGGCTGATCATAATACCCTGAACTGACAAAATAAACTACATAGTTACACTCAGACTGAAAGAAATTTTTGAAACTCCAGAAATCTAGACATTTCAGTAACTGTGCAAATGCTTATCGTATCAAAGAGCATAAGTTCATAATCACATCTTTTTTACACATGCTATAAAAATGACGCTTACTACAATAACTTCTGTTACGAAAAAAATTTACCAAGATCATAGAAAAACACAACTCTTTACTTAAGCAGCTACTGGTTCATAGCTAAGAACACCAGTTCGTTGATGTGTTCTGATAAGAGACAGGAACGTGTTTACCTCAGAATGTTTCATGTGCAGCTTGAAACTCCCTCTGATGGCACACTAGTTCCAGTCAAGCAGAGGTATTTTTTTAGCTGGTGTTACATGTTTCAGGAAGTAAACAGCACTGTACTTCCACCACAGTAAATGGTT
Source organism: Clitarchus hookeri (assembly GCA_002778355.1). Taxonomy (NCBI): domain Eukaryota; kingdom Metazoa; phylum Arthropoda; class Insecta; order Phasmatodea; family Phasmatidae; genus Clitarchus; species Clitarchus hookeri. The sequence continues at coordinate 90,066 of NQII01006226.1, read as the reverse complement.
GTCTTATTCAGGTAGATCTCTATGTCTTCTTCTACCATTTACTATTTCATCTTCAAGTTTATTCGCGGTTTGAAATGTACACCGACTTCAATTGCATGAAGCAGCACATATTCCAGGTCGGCGAATTATGTGAAATTTCAAGAATTTCTGGGACAAGAAACTACGTTTAAACGCAGCAGAAAGAAATTACAAAAAATGTCACTTCACCCAGAACATGTATAGAAATGTTTTATTTATTATGTTAATGAATATTTAATTTCAGCAGATACAAACTGACACGTTGGATGGTCGTGAACCGCTATTTCTTTACACACGAGTGTGAACCAGAAAAAAAAAACCAAAACGAAACAACTAGCCAGCTAAATTGAACGTTGCGTAAGCCAGGCGATGATGTAGAAGAGTTATAAGCATATTAATGTGTTACGATCATGACATATTTTAATCTTACTTGCGTGCTACAAAAAGAGAATGAATTTGAGGTGACAAAAATGTTTTAACTTTACGACTAGTAAGACGTTAAAACATGGAGCAACTTCTAGTAGCTCGCTGCCAACGTAAATGTGAGTGTAATGGTCATTGCTTGCGTTAAAACATGTGCAGTTACGGAGAGTCATTTGTTTCAAAGGTTGATTGTAAGAGTGCTCACTTGATCATGTTATAGCACTGAATGCCTTCCTGAGGTACGAGTGTGGGTAGACTGCTATCTGTGTTCATTGGTGGCCGAGTGCACCTGTTGGGAACTGTGGTATTCATAGATCGCCGCTCATGTACCTAGCACATTACATTAGTTTACAAAGTCCTGTAAGTCGTCGTATTCCACTGCAATAGGCATCTCAACAATGTTTTGTTTGTAATGTTCGACGGAGGCGTTCCCGAACCAAGGTTCCCTATCTCATATGGATGCTGGTACCCTTCTTCATCATCCCTGAAAGTTTGTAACATCACCTCTGATGCGTTATGTATAATATTTGTTACATCGTTATACCAGTGACATCGATAATGTTAGCCATATATATTGTTATCTAGATGATGCAGATAAAATAGATTATATCGGTAATATTAAATTTATTGATCAGGTTAATAATAACGTTAATGCCGAAGGTATAAGGGACGTCAAAAATGAAGAGGATGCCTATAAAACAGCTGATTCCGATAATATTGTCCACGCCGAACATATGATGTCGATAATATTGATGACGTCGATAATATCATTAATGACGATAATATGGGAAATGCCGATAGCATCGATAATATTGTAAATTTCGATAATATAGGAAATGTCGTTAATGCTGAAAACTTTGATAATAACGAGAATTTCTATAGTACCAGACATTTCGATAATACCGAAAACTTCGATAATATAAAAAATCTCGGAAATATTGAAAACTTCTGTAGTACCATAAACTTAGTTAATATCAGAACTTCGATATACCGATATTTTTCAAATTTACATTTCGATCGATAAGTTATTTTTTATATCGATAATTATCGATATATCAAAATATCTAGCAGCCCTAATGTATAATAGACAAAAAAAATATTTTTTTTCTTTTATTTACACTAAAAGATTTAAATACTTGTTACTTTGAGACATTATTTACCAGAAGAGTTTAACATTNAGCAGCCCTAATGTATAATAGACAAAAAAAAATATTTTTTCTTTTATTTACACTAAAAGATTTAAATACTTGTTACTTTGAGACATTATTTACCAGAAGAGTTTAACATTTTGTTGCGGCTGTTAACTTTTGGAAGACCAATTAAGGTTTTTTATTAAATTACTTACAAGTGTTTACTCAAACATTCACAATTAAAAGGCGTTACTACTAGTCGAACATAGCTGACTTTGGGCCAAGGGCTGGGGGACGGGGAGCTCGGAGCTGTTCATGCTGTGTCATTCCGGCCGGCCGGAGGCCATTTTCGCCTCAAAATTTCCGTTTTTCCCTTAAAAAAAACCTTGTTTTTCTCTTAAAAAAGCACGTATCCCCCGAGTGCAAAAACGATCCCTGACAGGCAATTTTCGATCCATCGGACGAATTTGGGGGGATCGTTTTCGAGGGCAGAGCAGTGACGGCCATATTGGTTTTGTAGTCATAGGTTATGCTAAATCGATACAAGAGGTGCAGGGTCCGCCGTCAGACCTAACCATCAGCCATGTTGGTTTTGTCAGCCATCTTGTCCGTCATTTTGGATTCAGGTGACATTTACCGCAGTGACCTTTAACCTTAAATCAAAAAATTTTCAAAATAATTTTAAAACCTTTTTAATTATTTATAAAAAATTATATAAAATGTATTTAAAAATTTTATACAATGACCTTTGACCTTAACCTCAGTAACGTTTGATCTTGAAAACCCAAAAAACTCAAAATATCCCAAAAATTAAAAATAATCCCAAAAGAAAATATATGTTTTAAAAAATTTTAAACCTTCACTTGCGACCTTGGCCCTAGTGACCTTTGACCTTTAAAACCCAAAAAAATCTCCAAAAAACAGAAAAACACATTAAAAAAAGTAAATGTATAAAAATGTACAAAAGTTATAAAACGTTATTTAAAAAATTTTGTTAAAAAAAATTTAAGAACATTACAAAATTAATTTCAAAAATGTGTTTTAAAAACTTACATTTCCGGAGGTCCACCATACCCACACCACCCCTCACAATACTCATTATATCCTATACATCCATTTTGGTTTTTTCGTTTGTCATTTGTTTATACATTGCTGGACGATGCAATCCTGGTTTTTTAGTTTACCATTTGTTTATACATTGCTAGGGAAGCCATCTTGGATTTCATATCTTTTCAAAACTTAGGTGACACTAGTGTATTAATTCACCCACCAGGCGAGTTGTCGATTTAGCCGCCCAGGCGGTAGCCATATTTATTTATGTTTTTAAAGTAAATGTTGCACTGTCGGCACCCTCCATGCTGGATTCTATTTTCAACACATAGGCGGTGTTAATTTCTCGATTTCGCTGTTAGGCGAGCTGTCGTCATCCACCCACTCTCTCGGTTCGTACTCTTTCAGAGAAGCAGAAGGGACTGTATACGAAATTAAACACACATTTATATATGTATATATTTTATTTATTTACTTATTATATATATCCTATATTTCTAATTATTTTGTTCAATTGGTTTTTTTATATTTCTCAGATGTTTGCTGATCATGGATAGTAGCCAACAGTCTCATGCAATATATCCCCATTCCTTCAATTTACTAATGACTCAAGATATCTCAACAATGCGCGAGAAATACCCACGTTTTTGAAGGTCATTCAAATATCTGAGTCTATCAACAAGTTCATTCGGGTCTTCGGGAAATAGGTAGCCTGTTTTCTCGGCGTCTTCTGCCTTCTTCGTGTCGCTCGTTGCCGCAAATGTGTCAGAGGGGTGTGTCAGCGCACAAAGAAAGTCGCCATCATCGCCATCAACATTATCTCCGTCTTCGTGTTCATTTTCATTTATGCTGTCTTCATGATTATCTTCACTTCCTGTTTCATACCCATTATTATATTTGCTTTTCTTTGTAGCAGGAGTTGTATGCTCATCAGTATTTGGAGCCGACGACCGTTTATTTTGAAGTTCGTCGACTTCACGCGAACGTCTTGCAAGCGTACATTCTGCGCGAACCGACTCTACTGCACTCACTTCGTCTTTGCCATTAACCGTCTNCGCGAACGTCTTGCAAGCGTACATTCTGCGCGAACCGACTCTACTGCACTCACTTCGTCTTTGCCATTAACCGTCTCATCATATTTGTCTGTCGAATCGGTACCCATCGATGCAGCAAGAGGTATTGCCGGCAACACTCGCTGGCTCCCAGTAGACGAATCCTTGCAGATCTCATTGTGTTCTTTCAATGTATCGTCTTGCATAAACTGCAAGTGGTCATTGTTGCCCACCGCAGGGGGTTTACTGTACTCAGGAGATCGTTTGGACATTGTTAGCGTGCCAAGACGGCGACATTGCGAGCCCTTCGCATAGTTAACTGCGTTCGAACGGGGTCGAATAGTGTAACTTCCGGAAGCTGGGTGGTCATACTGAATTGCAGAACATGTTACACTCTTAACTTTGCATGATAGGGAATGTGGTACGCGAGTTCCTTCGCCATCTGCAAACATGTTATGTAGTGTACTAACAAGAGGTAACGAAGTCATCACATGCCCTTTCTCAGTGGGCGAAAAATGCTACATTTATTAGCCTTCATGTTGTTATTTAAGTTATCATATTGAGTGAACAGTCTAAGACAGTTTTAGCAGCTAAAAATCACATGAGACGGATTCTTCAAGCTGTCACTCTTCTTATGTGGCCGCGCATTGCAACTTTTACTGAAGGACTTGGCACAGTAACAGCAAGAATTGTTTTCCATATAATTTGTGGGCAGTCGTTGAAGGCACGCACGCAGACGTACATGGCATACATGAACTCACATCGTCAGTGGCTTGCATTGTCTTCAAGCATACATGAATGCATACACTTAACTAACGCCAACTGACTCCTGCAGACTGATTCATGTAGACTGACTCCTGCCGACTGACTCCTGCAAATATTCCTCGCGACGTTTTAATATAATTAACGATTATTTTGAACTGTAACCTAACGTANGCCGACTGACTCCTGCAAATATTCCTCGCGACGTTTTAATATAATTAACGATTATTTTGAACTGTAACCTAACGTATAACTTTTGTACGGTTTTGATATATGCACGAAAAAATATGTATATTAAATTCCTGTAAATTAAATCATAATTTTTTGAAAAGTAATTTACTTGAAATGCTACATCAAAACAAAAAAATTATGTAATATGCTAAAAATGTTGTTGAGAGATTTGAGTGGCTCTTAATTACGAGATATTAAGAACCGATGAGGGTAAAAATAATTGATAATGGAGGAGCGCTGGAATGCAAGGGTGGAGGAAACGGGAGATCCCTGAGAAAACCCGCCTACCAGCGTCATCTTCCAGCACGATTCCTACTTGCGATCCGGAATGACCCGGTCGGCAACATACGCTAAAAATTTAGAAAATGATTTCAACCACTTGAATATGCTTTAAGTGGTATGACTAGGCAAATAAGCAATGAATCGTTAGCCTTCATGCTCTGGACATATACTATAATAAGAAATAGCTGTTGCTTCAACCCTTCCTGTAAACAAACGACGGAGTAAAACATAANAAAAAATTATGTAATATGCTAAAAATGTTGTTGAGAGATTTGAGTGGCTCTTAATTACGAGATATTAAGAACCGATAAGGGTAAAAATAATTGATAATGGAGGAGCGCTGGAATGCAAGGGTGGAGGAAACGGGAGATCCCTGAGAAAACCCGCCTACCAGCGTCATCTTCCAGCACGATTCCTACTTGCGATCCGTAATGACCCGGTCGGCAACATACGCTAAAAATTTAGAAAATGATTTGAACCACTTGAATATGCTTTAAGTGGTATGACTAGGCAAATAAGCAATAAATCGTTAGCCTTCATGTTCTGGACATATACTATAATAAGAAATAGCTGTTGCTTCAACCCTTCCTGTAAACAAACGACGGAGTAAAACATAANTTCTGGACATATACTATAATAAGAAATAGCTGTTGCTTCAACCCTTCCTGTAAACAAACGACGGAGTAAAACATAACACCAAATACACTGTCGGGAGAGGACCTCCCTGAACGGATCGCGAAGCAATATTCCTGCTAGCAGTCCTGAGGGAAACTAATAGGGTTTGTGAAGTAACTATTATGCAAAGGTCTTTCCTATTACTTACATATATCCGACATCATATTTTTTTTCATCATAAAACATCATCATGCGTGATAGCTCTGTACACAGGACTCGCGAACCAATGTGTGAGCCGTGTGTAAGAAGTGGAGCGACCCTTTGTAACGCGGTCTTGAGAGCCGATGAGGGTGGAGCGAGGTTACTATGGAGCAGCGCCGGAATGCAACGGACGGGGGAACTGAAGATCCCCGAGAACACCCTCTGACCAGCGGCACGATTCCCATCTGCGAAAATCCGGTAGCGACCCCGCCGTGCATCGAACCCGTTTCCTCTTGTTGGGAGCCGAGCGCTCTAGCCGCTGTGGCACTGCGGCCCCTCATTTGATAAAACGTTTTCAGACTGAAGTTACATTTTCTTGATAATATTTAAAATAATTTATAGAGATACGTATTTTCAAAAGTTCGGCGGTTACTGTAAGGCATTTACAACCAAAGTTTACGCTCAGGCAGAATAGTTACGTTACGCTGCGCAGAACTCGACACGCGACGAATTCACAAACTCCCATATTCGGCGTGCGAACCTAAACTCCGGCGCTTGGTATGTGCGGCACGTCTCTGCTGTGGAGCGAACAGTTTTCTGCACAAATCGGAAGCGAGCTTTTCAGGGCCTCAATCATTCTCTCCTTACTTCTTCCTTTGCCTCGCGCCCTCCTTTCGCCCCTTTTGCCACTGAATTTTTTCTAGTGAATCCTCATCCTGCAGCCATCGGCGCGAACAGAGCTTGCTAAGCTGCTGCCATATTCAAGGTTCTCCAGCCGGTGAATGATCAAAGCTACGGAAACTGTTCTNCTAGTGAATCCTCATCCTGCAGCCATCGGCGCGAACAGAGCTTGCTAAGCTGCTGCCATATTCAAGGTTCTCCAGCCGGTGAATGATCAAAGCTACGGAAACTGTTCTACCCAGACCTCCCTCCACCACTCTAACAGAAGCTTTCGCCGGCTGGGTACGAATGGCTATGTTGCCAAGTTTGTCTCCTCCCTCCCAGATAACCCACACTACCGCTGATTAGTTTCTACATTGAGTTTACGCGCTTGGTAATATATCTTTTACACTGATTTTTAAAATTATCATATTGAATTGCATATATTTATATTTTCAGTGTTGGATCTAGATACCATTCAGGAGGAGGCCATTTGAGTGGTATAGTACTTTGCATTATGTTCAACCCACATGCTTACCAGAACATGCATAACAATATTTATTAGTTAATTTAATTTCGTATTAAATTGAAGTACTACACAAATATCTAAATACTTAGCTGGTTTTCGAAATACTTTTTAAAAATGTATGTCGATACAAGTGTTACATTATTAAGGTGTACTTGCTAACAAATAAGATCTCATAGCTAGTGTGAAATCAAGTTTCGAGGAACGGGTTCAAGCTCCCGTGGCCCTGAATATTTTTTCCCCGTTCTGTTCGGTGCATAAACTTACTGCGAGAAACTAGACACCAATGGCAATTACACGTTTGGTAATATAGTAGCTTGTCTGAACAAAAGGCCAAATGTTTATATCGAAAATATTTACATGCAGCTGTATCAATACGAGTTATAAATTTGGAGGCATGAATTTGAATCATGCCAAGTGGTTTCATTGACATAACTCAGCCAATAGCAATAAAAAACACGAGGCCGTAACATAATAGTAGGCTACTGAGTGGAATATATGAACATACGCCATAGCTTCACAATGTGGTCACAGGAGCCAAGCCTGAGGCGCAAGTGACGAACGCAAAACACGAGACGAGAGTAGTTGTAGTCAATATATATCAATAAAACGATTAATAAATCCCACCAGGAATTTTGTCAGATAAATTACAACACAGAAAAACCAAAATACGAAATTACAGAACGAGTTCTCAAATGACAATAACTAAAAAAACCAAGGATAGCACAAATTAAGGCAGCACAGACGATCACAGCGACCACAACAAACCTTTTTCGCAATAAACAGGATGACATAACGATGAAGTAACAGCCGCAGCTTATATTATTCNAGCTTATATTATTTATGTATTTCGACTACAGCTATACTCGGCTCGTTCTTTGTGTTTGTTCTTTGTGTCTCAGATTTGGTTTTCTGTGGTGACACTGTGAAGCGATGGTGTACGTTCGAAATATATGACTTGGTAATTCACCCCCATTGCCAGAATATTTCAAACCACTCGTAGTACGACGCCGTTCATGCTAAACTGAGCACTTTTAAAAACCTTCCTCAAGATCTACTTGTATGCACGGTGTGCATTCTTACACCTTATGTGAAACTAATATTGACGTGAACCTGATCACTTCATTCCTACGTCGGTCAAGCGAAATTATTCAATTATAAGAAAAGTAAATATTTTGTCAATGTGGGCATTCTTACACTTGTATGCAGTAATGAAGAAAGCAAAATAAATTATTTCAGTATTCACAAATATTTACTTAACACTTTCAACTCCATGTTAAGACATGGGACTACTTTCTCTCCAACGTTACATGCTTTACTGGGCAAATTGCAGTTCGTGTGTATATTAAAATACATGCAGTTAGAGGCAGTGACATTTCTCAATGTTAATTTCAAAAGCGCTCAGTTGACCATGAACTGCCTATACACTACTCTGAATTTATCTAATAAACTTCCAGTGAANCTAATTTCAAAAGCGCTCAGTTGACCATGAACTGCCTATACACTACTCTGAATTTATCTAATAAACTTCCAGTGAAAATTATTTTATAATATTTACCAGTAATATTTATATGTCTGTTTCCTTACAAATTAGTTTGAAATTGTTCAGCCTGTTATGCTAGCTCTATAAGAAAATGAGTGAGTGAGTGAAGATATTTGGGCTGCTCTTAACAGCGAGGTCTTGAGAGATGACGAAGGCGATTGAGTTAGGTATAGAGCAGTGCCGGAATGAAGGAATGGGGAAAACGGGAGATCCCCGAGAAAACCCGTCGTCCGGCGGCATTGTTTGGCACTATTCCTACATACGAAAATCACGGAGTGGCCCGGCCAACGATTGAACCTGGTTCAACTAAATGAGAGATAAGCAGGCTAACCGCTGAGCCACCGCGGCCCCTATAAGGAAGTACACAATGAGTATGGAGGTCCGGCTGCATCGCTAGAAACCGCCTAGCCACACCAGAGACTCGCAGGTTGTACTTCAGATACAGGTTGAGTATAAGAGAATACCCCAACTTTGAAGGTCTATAATATCAAAACCAAACAACCTACAGCATTGATTGACCAATCAAATAAACCGTGGAACCGTAAAGATTGTTTAACATANATATCAAAACCAAACAACCTACAGCATTGATTGACCAATCAAATAAACCGTGGAACCGTAAAGATTGTTTAACATAGTCAATGTGACCACCAGGGGCAGCCCGAACTACATCTATGCGATAATCAAACTCGTTCCACACTCTTGTCAGCATGTCTAGTGTTACGATTTGTATGGCGTCCGTAATTCTGGTTTTAGGTCGTCAATGTTAGCCGGCAATGGTGGACAAAACACTTGATCCTCAATGTACCCCCATAGAAAAAAATCGCACGGGGTAAGATCCGGGCTTCTTGGGGGCCAGTGATGAAGAGCCTGGTCACCAGCTGCTCCTCGACCAATNTAAGATCCGGGCTTCTTGGGGGCCAGTGATGAAGAGCCTGGTCACCAGCTGCTCCTCGACCAATTCAGCGTTGCGGCAACGTCTCGTTAAGGTATCCGCGAACAGCTAGGTGCCAATAGGGTGACGCACCATCCTGCTGGAAAATGAAGTCTCCCGCCGTCTCTTCTAACTGAGGAAACAACCACTCTGTATGCATCTCCAAATAAGGGAATCTAGTAACAGTGGGCTCGTGAAAATATAAAGAGCCGAAAACAGTGTCTTTAGATACAGAGCAAAACACATTCACTTTGGGGGAAGCGTGCTCGTGTTCGGGGGTTTCATGTGGAGGCTCCTGACCCCATATCCGCACGTTGTGCCGGTTCACCTTACCATTTGTATGGAACGTCGCTTCATCGCTAAAAACCAGCTTAGACATGAAGGCATCGTCTACCTCGTTCTGGGCCAGAACAAACGCGCAGAAATCACGTCTCACTTCTTTATCCCTTTCGTTAAGATCCTGTACAAGCTGTAACCTGTATGGTTTGTACTGCAATCGCTTTCGCCACACTTTTCATACCCTCGATTGAGGGATTTGCATTATCTGGCTAGCTTGTCGAGTTGATTTTCTTGGACAGCGTAAGATTGCTTGTTGAATCCGTTGCACATTCTCTTCGGACACACGCGGCCGCCCGGAATATTTGCCTTTGCAGAGACACACTGTGTCACAGAACTGACTAAACCTACGTACGATTCTCCACCTATCGGTAGGACGACGTCCGTATTTGTGACAAAATTCACGTTGAACAGTCGTAACCGATTCACATTTAGCAAACTGAATAACACAGAACGCTTTCTATTGTTCCGTCGCCATCGTGATGCGGACTAACACACAACACACGCTCATAGTGCGACGACAGATGCTCCCAGTGTCATCTCTCGGCACATAAAGGAAACATCAGACCGTCCCCTTCACATTGACGTGTCGAATGCGAACTTGCTTCCCCCTCACCACCTCAAACCGAGAGTTACGAACGCCATCCAAACCGTAACACTGGACATGCTGACAAGAGTGTGGAACGTGTTTGATTATCACGTAGATGTCGTTCGGGCCACTCATGGTGGTCACATTGAACATTTATAAATGTATGGGAAACAAACTTCACAGTTCCACGGTTAATTTAATTGGTTAATCAATGCTGTAGGTTGTTTGGTTTCAATATTACAGACCTTCAAAGTTGGGGTATTATTTTATACTCATGCCTTATAAAATAATAAGCGGATAGTTATGTTAAACCATTAAAATAATGTTTATCCGATTTCTTATTGTTTATCATGGTATGTGGGTATACACGGAAAGGCTAACAGTGAAGGATTCTTATGATCACATCAAATATCGAACCACTTACTTACTTAACTCAATAGTATGAGCTGATGTTCGAACCATCACCTATTAAGCACGTTGGTAACATATAGAGCAGATGCAACATACTGGATTTCTGCCACTCCAACGTCCTTGATAAACCCAGAGAAACGAAACATGACTTTGTACGATCAGAAACTTCACGCACTCACGGCCTAAGTGAACTTTTCCCACGACCCACTCCCACGGCCATAATCTTTACGCGAGCGTGGAGGGGCAGCGGTGCTGCATTGGACTCGCATACAGCAGGATCCGTATTCGATTCCCTGCCCTGTCATCCTCATTTCAGTTGTCCTTAGTTTCCAGACACAGCCCCAGGCGAACTACAGGATGAGTCCTTGGTGCAAGGACATAGTCGCTTCCTTCTCCGCAACACAATGTCCGAGAAACTCACTCCGTCTCTAAAGTTGAGTTGGGTTGAGAGATTTTGGTGGCTCGTAACAACGAGGTCTTGAGAGCCGATGAGGGTGAAATGAGGCGAGAATGAAGCAGCTTCGAAATGCAAGGTTGGGGGAAACGGGAGATCTCCGCGAAAAACCCGCCGACTAGTGGCATCGTCCGGCACGATTCCCACTTGCAAAAATCCGGGAGTGACCCATCTGGGGATTAAACCCGATTCGCCTTGGTAGAAGGCGGGCAGTCTAACCGCTCAGCCACCGCGGCCCCTCCGTGTCTAAAGAAACCCCTGTTTTCGATGAGACGATATTCTGGATTTACAACAAACCGATAGTCAGACATCACAGATATTTCAACAGCCAATCAGAAGAAAGGTCACCCCGAAAAAATCGCAGACCCAACAGTCCCAAAAAGTTCATTCTATTTCTACTTTCGTCGGTGTCGGGATTCTGGCAAAAAAAAATCTCAACACAACCTTATAAAAAATCTTCTTGTGGATTTCACTACTGTGGTAAGCTTTATTCTAAAAATATTTTACTTCTGTGTATGTATGTGCTGGTTATTTTGCAGGAGGAAGAGAAATGACAGTTGAGTTGAGGAAAATAAATGTTCATAGAAAATTAACTTTGCTCCAAAATCAAAAAATGCTTTGTTTACACGGTTGTCAAAAACGAAATAGTGTACAAATGTGTGTGATTTCTATGTATCCCAATGATAATGTATAGAAAGCTATTGGCCATTGTGGGATTTTCCGAAAGCCACGCAATACTTATCGAATGGAAAATTCTGGGAAATCGTAAAGACTGAACTAATTTTGGTGGCGAGAATGGTCGGNTAAAGTTGAGTTGGGTTGAGAGATTTTGGTGGCTCGTAACAACGAGGTCTTGAGAGCCGATGAGGGTGAAATGAGGTAAGAATGAAGCAGCTTCGAAATGCAAGGTTGGGGGAAACGGGAGATCTCCGCGAAAAACCCGCCGACCAGTGGCATCGTCCGGCACGATTCCCACTTGCAAAAATCCGGGAGTGACCCATCTGGGGATTAAACCCGATTCGCCTTGGTAGAAGGTGGACAGTATTACCGCTCAGCCACCGCGGCCCCTCCGTGTCTAAAGAAACCCCTGTTTTCGATGAGACGATATTCTGGATTTACAACAAACCGATAGTCAGACATCACAGATATTTCAACAGCCAATCAGAAGAAAGGTCACCCCGAAAAAATCGCAGACCCAACAGTCCCAAAAAGTTCATTCTATTTCTACTTTCGTCGGTGTCGGGATTCTGGCAAAAAAAAATCTCAACACAACCTTATAAAAAATCTTCTTGTGGATTTCACTACTGTGGTAAGCTTTATTCTAAAAATATTTTACTTATGTGTATGTATGTGCTGGTTATTTTGCAGGAGGAAGAGAAATGGCAGTTGAGTTGAGGAAAATAAATTTTCATAGAAAATTTACTTTGCTCTAAAATCAAAAAATGCTTTGTTTACACGGTTGTCAAAAACGAAATAGTGTACAAATGTGTGTGATTTCTATGTATCCTAATGATAATGTATAGAAAGCTATTGGCCATTGTGGGATTTTCCGAAAGTCACGCAATACTTATCGAATGGAAAATTCTGGGAAATCGTAAAGACTGAACTAATTTTGGTGGCGAGAATGGTCGGAGTGTGCTGAGATGTCGTGTCGGACTGTCGGGACGAGCTAATCGTAATATTGTAAATTCAGCATTATACCACATCGGAAATATCCCCCCTCCCCTTGTAACACGGCAGTTGCCCATAGCACTGCCGACAGTAAGGCACGTGTTGTGCGTAGCGTGTGTCGGAAGAGAAACTGCTGTAGACGTCACTCGCGGAGTGCGTATCGCCACGCCTCTTGTTTGCGAGAGTGTCGCCTCACTTCCTGGGCGTTCGCGGGGATCGCCCATGACTCCGCCCACGCCTCCGGCACTTGCACAACACGCCACTCGTGTCCTGCATTGCGAGTCTCACTCGCGTTGGGGCCGCGGTGGCGCAGCGGCCAGACCTATCACCTACCACCCAGTCCAACGGCGCTCAATTCCCGGTGGGGACGCTCCCGGGTTTTCGCAAGTGGGAATAGTGCCGTAGGATTGTCGCTGGTTGGTGGGTTTTCTCGGGGTCTCCCGTGTCCACCGCCCTTGCATTCCGACGNAATAGTGCCGTAGGATTGTCGCTGGTTGGTGGGTTTTCTCGGGGTCTCCCGTGTCCACCGCCCTTGCATTCCGACGTTGCTCTGTACATACTTCGCTCCACACTCGTCGGCTCTCAAGACTCAGAAGTTAAGAGCTGTCCAAATGTCGCCTCTCATTCTATTGCCGCTTGTCTTCGCGCCGAGATAGCGTACGCCCTGGCAACTCTAAACCTGTGACAGTAAACAGTAAACCTGTTTTCAACAAGCAGAACAGATAATTATAACTAGACCACTGCATACAGAACAGTTGACGGGGGGGATGAAACAGTGCAGCTGCACCGGGCCGCCAGTTAAGAGAAGACCTATCGGGAAGGTAAATGCAATATTTGGTTGAGGATAAATTAAAGAATTTGCTACATTTAAAAGAAACCAAAACTTTTATAATACGATTGATTTACAGTGGTAAAAATATTCTTCTTAATCAAGTAATCTTAATTATTGCAGAGCAGAGCCCAATTTTAATTTTAATTATATGTTAGTATTTAAAAATATATGTTATTTGTATTTATTTAATTATAACAAGACGTTATTTTAATTACTAAAGAGCCTAGTGTCCTCTACAAGGGTGCAAACCGTTACGAAGAATTTCTTAAAAGTGAAAATTGTAGGTAGTGCTTGGCGTCTTGTTGACAGATTTCACTACAGATGGAACCAGAATCATATGCAATATTAATAAAACAATTACATAATCACAAACAAACACATGCCTTAACCAGGATTCTAAACCAGACCCCCTCGTACTGTAAGCCTGTATGCAACCAACAATATTACAGAAATAGGATTACAAGCATCAAATTCATTCGTAAGCAGTCTCACATTTTAAAAGACAGGGTTTACTAAACAGAAATATTTCAAGGTCAGCCATTTTTTTTAAATTAAGTACGTGAGTAGCTTAAATCATGTAAGTTTACATGACCCACTTAGGGACAACATTTGCTGAGGATCGCTTTATTGGTGCCCGAGATATGACACAAAAGCCTCATTTTCTCGTATGCAGCTATCTTCATAAAAGACGGACAAATAATATTGATGTTCGCCATAGATGAAGCTTATAATATTTGTGTGAAACTATATGGAACAAAACGACATACTAACACAAAAAATTTACGTGGTTTTTATATAGATAATATGTGACTACCCCTTTNAATAGTGCCGTAGGATTGTCGCTGGTTGGTGGGTTTTCTCGGGGTCTCCCGTGTCCACCGCCCTTGCATTCCGACGCTGCTCTGCACATACTTCGCTCCACACTCGTCGGCTCTCAAGACTCAGAATTTAAGAGCTGTCCAAATGTCGCCTCTCATTCTATTGCCGCTTGTCTTCGCGCCGAGAGAGCGTACGCTCTGGTAACTGTAAACCTGTGACAGTAAACAGTAAACCTGTTCTCAACAAGCAGAAGAGAGAATTATAACTAGACCACTGCATACAGAACAGTTGACAGGAGGGGATGGAACAGTGCAGCTGCACCGGGCCACCAGTTAAGAGAAGACCTATCGGGAAGGTAAATGCAATATTTGGTTGAGGATAAATTAAAAAATTTGCTACATTTAAAAGAAACCAAAACATTTACAATACGATTGATTTACAGCGATAAAAATATCCTTATTAATCAAGTAATCTTAATCATTACAGAGCAGAGCCCAATTTTAATTTTAATTATATGTTAGTATTTAAAAATATATTTTATGTGTATTTATTTAACTATAACAAGACGTTCTTTTAATTACTAATGAGCCTAGTGTCCTCTACAAGGATGCAAACCGTTACGAAGAATTTCTTAAAAGTGAAAATTGTAGGTAGTCCTTGGCATCTTGTTGACAGATATATCACTAGAGATGGAACCAGAATCATATGTAATATTAATAAAACAATTACATAATTACAAACAAACACATGCCATAATCAGGATTCTAAACCAGACCCCCTCGTACTGTAAGCCTGTATGCAACCAACAATATTACAGAAATAGGATTACAAGCATCAAATTCAATCGTAAGCAGTCTCACATTTTAAAATACAGGGTTTACTAAACAAAAATATTTCAAGGTCAGCCATTTTTTTTAAATTAAGTACGTGAGTAGCTTAAATCATGTAAGTTTACATGATCCACTTAGGGAAAACATTTGGTGAGGATCGCTTTATTGGTGCCCGAGATATGACACAAAAGCCTCATTTTCTCGTATGCAGCTATCTTCATAAAATACGGACCAATAATATTGATGTTCGTCATAGATGAAGCTTATAATATTTGTGTGAAATTATATGGAACAAAACGACATACTAACACAAAAAATTTACGTGGTTTTTATATAGATAATATGTGACTACCCCTTTACGTAACATACATTTACTTGCACTACAAAAGTATAACTCCTCACCTGAAATTGGGTGAGATCGGTTGATTGTTTCTCAAAATATAACATTAAATGTAAATTTTTTTATGCACTACTATTATAAAAATTGGTGGAAAAAAAGAGGTTTTGTATATATATATATATATATATATATATATATATATCGTAATATATTATTCCAGGACACCAAGTTAAGTTGAAATGTGTTACATGGTTTCGTAGATACAATATTCTAAGCTAAAATATTTGTATTGCTCCAAATTTGAAAATAAGTGTCTGGCTCACATTAAACATAAATTTACATGGCTTGCCGTAGTAACATTTGTTTGAGAAATTTGGTAGGAAACGGTAAGTTGTTTCCCGATATTCCTATGGCATACAACTTTATATTTTCATGTGGCACTATATAACAAAATGGCGGATAAAAGAGGCTCTATGTAGACGCTTATTATTGTTGAAATAGGTTATGCAAATATACAAAGTTTAGTTGAAATTTGTTGCATGGTTTTGTTCGCTATTTTGAAAATATGTGCCTGGCTTACTTAAACATGCAATTTTGCATGGCCTACTGTAGAACCACTTGTCTGCCAAAGTTTATAGGAATCGGGTCATTGTTTCCCAAAATATGACCCAGGTTATTTTAATGTTATGCTATATTACACTACGGCTGTCAAAATACATTTTAATAGATACTGCCAGTATGCAAATTAAGTTGTAATTGTTATTCTATGGATACGTAAATATATCATACTAGGCCAAAATATTATTATACCCACCATTTTGAAAATAAGTGTTTGATCCACTAAAAAATACTCATTTACATGTCCTTCCGTAGTAGTGTTTAGTTACTAAATTTGGTATTCATGTGTAAATTTTTCTCCGGCATACGTCACAAAAACTTTTTTTTGCGCTATTTTAAAAAATGGTGAACACAAAAGGTTTTTTCTAGACATGTTTCATTTCTCTCGTAGATGCTGCCAATATACAAAGTTAGATTTTAATTGTTTCCATGGTTTCGTAGATATAGCATACTAAACTAAGAAATGATATGGCCGGAGTTTCTAAAATAAATGTCTGACTAACTTAAAACATGCCAGTTCACATTGCCAGCCATATTACTACTTATCAGCCGAATAAGGTAGTAATTGGTAGATATTTTCCCAAAATATGACATAAAAACTTTATTTTTTATTTACAAATTGCTAGCTAAAAAGGGCTATGGTTGAAATAGATCAAACGGCGTGGTAGGTAGAGTAAATTAACCTAAAATATTTATAAAGCCTACATTTTGAAATAAGTTGATCATCAATTTTAATTCCATACTTTGTACATAGCCTACCATAGTATTCCATAAATTCTAAATTTGGTGGGAACCGGTTGCGTAGTTTCGGAAATATAATGAATCTAATAGCTTTATTGTCTATGTAGCTCTGTCTTACAAATTGGTGGACTAATAAAATATTCCTCGCCAATTAAGATGGTCAAGGCCATATTTCACACTAATTTATATTAGGACCACAAAAATATGTAAGTATTTATAGTCAAATGATAATAGTTTTCTAAATATATCACCTAAAAGTCGAAAATGTCTGAATATGGAAGCCTATGTATCTGTACTGCCAATGAACTTTGTGAACTAGATCACATGTCATGTGATCTATATCAAATACACTACATATTTAATAAGTGTTAAAGATATTGGCATCCTGAATATATTTTAAAATAGGTGTTGATGTTTTTCCAACACATTCTTATTCGTCCAAGAGAAAATAATAATTATATTCATTAGTTTCTCTTGTACGAATAAAAATTTATTGACAAAAAAATCAATATATACTTTAAAAGAGATTAAGGATACCAATACTCGAGTATTCGTTGTTGGAGATGCATGATGCTTTATTGACATGTGTATATAAAATATGTGATGGCAAGTGATTTATTTGGCAAAGTTAATTAGCACAATTGAAACGGGCTCCCATATTTGGAAATTTTCGACTTTTCGGTGCTATATTTTGTAAACTATAATCATTTGACTACAAATAATTACATATATGTAGTCATTACATAAATTTACTTCGAATAATTAAATAAAAACGTGTGAGGAATACGGCTTTTAATAGTGAAATATAAAAGTACGAAATTTGGTTTAAATCGTTTAAATGGTCGCCGATATATAATACAACGCCCTAAATTTTTTATGTCCGCTATTTTGAAAATTAGCATTCGGCGTGGTCGGAAACTACACAAGTTAGAAGATTTTCTTACAGAATGGAGTAGTTTAGGCGTTGGGCCGATATTCCAGAACATTCAGTTCTACCTGCAGATTTTTCGAAATGTAATTTCATAAATCTCTATTGGCAATATTTTTGGTAACTTTATAACCGGCACTTTTACATCCTTTTTGTTTTGTAATACGTAAATTAGAGACTTGTATTATAAATGCGAACTTGTGTTTGAACAGCGCAACTGCAACTTTATGGCCGTCAGTTGTTGCTGTATATTTCCACACAAATATACAAGTCTTCAGTATGTGGCTGTCCTGTCAATCTGAACTATGTGGTATTTTTTGAAGCAGAGAAACCAGTTAGTGCTAAGGGATAAAATGGCATGTCGATCAATTTCATAACCTCGATGTTGAAACACTGAACAAGAATGCAGCCTTTTATTTGTGCGGTGTGCAACAGTGGAACAGAATATATAACCTCGTTTTATGTCGTTATAATAGAAATACGTTACCCGTCCTTGTGGTTAATATAAGTTTTGTAGTGGTACACGACGTGTTTCGGAAACATGAGACCAAACTGTGCCAGGAAGTTGCTGACGTCAAAAGNAATATATAACCTCGTTTTATGTCGTTATAATAGAAATACGTTACCCGTCCTTGTGGTTAATATAAGTTTTGTAGTGGTACACGACGTGTTTCGGAAACATGAGACCAAACTGTGCCAGGAAGTTGCTGACGTCAAAAGAAGATATTGGAAATATGACTCCCATCTTCCATCTCACATAATATGGGCAGAATTTGGTATACGAATTAATCAAATCAATGTCTTGGGTAAAATGAAGGTATGGGACGTCCTACTCGCGCCCGTCATGTACTAGTTTGCTCCCAGTTTTTGCACACAACTTTGTTACAGCGAGATAACATTGATTTTGTATGACATCGCATTAAGCAGTGTCTCGTAATTGGCCCAAAGCCACTCTTGTTGCAGCTCTCTAGGACCCATAGTTCTCGCGTAAAACACACAAAGGTTTCAGTTGTAGCAACACTATGGCCTGGTGGGTAGGCAACACATCCTACTCCCGGAGATAAACACGTGCTGTCTGTAATACGGCGTCGCGCGCTGAACAATTATCGCCGAGAACAAACAGGCAGAAAACAAATTATGATTAGTAAATGCACTACACCGACGTTTAGTTGTGTTTGGTGGCACTTTATGAAGTAAGGAGGAAGAAACTAAGATTAAACGTTTCTGTGCAATTGCCTAACTCTGACCTTTCTGCAGATACTGTAACCACGTGTGCTAGCAGGTAGTTGAAATGTGTTAATGAATTGGTGTTGATTTGATGTTATGAGAAGAGATTAGGGATAATGCACTATGGTACGAGCAGCGTGACTCTTTAGTAATTAACTTTAATAAATTTGGTTAGTCACAATGTATTCAAAGATTTTGCATGTGTAGTGGTTGGTATGACACTAATTGACAGCACAACAAAACAGTCATCGCAGCCATTACAGTTTCTATTGGAAAACAACTTCATACTAGCGACTTTCCAAAATACGCACCTCTAACCTCATTGCAGTAGGCGGAGCTGTGCGTTAGAGACTGGCGTACACTTTCTAAGACACCTGGTGTGTCTTGCACCTTATCTCAGGCAGCCATGAACATCGCTAACAAGTACTACTCGGATTCAATGGGTGTCTCGTATACCCATGCATTGACGAATCCCCAGAGCCAAAAGTCTAATGGGTTAAGGTCCGGTGAGCGTGGTGGCCATGCAACAGACCCACCCCGTCCTATCCAGCGATCGAAATATGCTGCGTTCTCTAAGTCACGTATAATCACGTAGAGTGCCGTCGTGTTGCAGCCACATCGTTGTCTGGCGGCGAGCGGAACATCCTCCAGCAAGTCTGGCAACGTGAACTGCAGAAAATACCAATACTGGAAGCTGTCAATGTGGTTGGCAACAAGTACGGCCCAATGACATTGTCGCCAAGTATTCCAGCGCAAACGTTGATCTAATATCGGGTCGGGTAGCTCCTCATTGCAGTTGCATGTGGGTTAGAGTCGTCCCAGATATGGCTATTTCGACTATTAAATACCCTTCCTCTGTGGATGTGTCTTCGCCTCACACTGCTGCAGGAACCACTGGCAAATTCCTCGACGAGGGGCATGTGACTCAGTCAGGTGCTGATACGTCTCCACGGGTATCTGGAGCCATGCTGTCTGCAGTGCGTCCCACAACTGTTGAAGGCTGCGTGGCGGAGGAGACAGATGGCGAACACGACGATCAACGTGGTCCCAAAGATGTTCAGTTGGATTGAGATCGGGGCAGTTTGGTGGCCAGGGAAGAACTTTAAAGTCTAAATCATGCTCTTCCATTCATGTGCGGACACTTCTAGCCATGTGGCAAAGCGCATTATTGTGCTGGAAGATCCCATCCTCCCAGGGGAAAACAATCATCATGTACGGGCCGACATGATCCCCGAAGATGGATTCATAACCAAATCGATCAAGAGTGCCTTCCACACGGGTGATGGGACCTATAGAATACAACGATAACATTCCCCAGACCATAACACTGCCCCCGTCGCCTTGTGTTCGTCCAGCAATGGATGCAGGGTGTCTGTTCTCCAACGTTTCTCGCCTGGCACGCTAACGTCCATCAGTTCTACGCAGCTGAAAACGTGACTAACTGGAGAAGGCTACCCGTCGCCAATCAGCAGTGGTCTAGTCGCCATACTGTAGAGCAAATTACAGTCGTTTTCATCGACGCACCTGCGTCAGCATGGGTGCAGTCATCCTCTGTCTACTCCGGAGCCCCATTTGCAGAAAGGTTTGCTGAACTGTTGTGGTAGACACGTGTCTGGATGCCTCTGGTTCATGTGGACGGTGAGCTGTTCCACTGTAGCCTGTCGCTTGGCCTTCACGCACCGTCGTAGTCGACGTTCGCCTCGGACATCAATGGCGCAAGGAGCTCCGCAGTTTCCACGGCGGTTATTCCCAATGGAGCAATTCGTTCACTCACGATACATCTTTACCACAGAGGCACGTGAACAGTTCACAAACTTCTCTGTTTCCGAAATTCTGCCCCCCTTGGCCTGAAAGTCGATGATCATCCCTTTTTGCAACTCGGAAAATCACTTCCTTTGCTCATGACAGCAGGAAGCGCACTGTGTATAGTCAGCCTGTCAAGTCAAATTATATACCCGCTTCACCAGCCCACCGTCACAGGCCATACACTATGGGCTACGTGCTACAGCTGGCACTTCTAGCAGTTGGTCATGATAATGTGATTCAACTGTGTATGTATGTGTGTAAATATGTGTGTGCATATTTATGTGCATATTTATGTATGTGTGTATATATTTATATATATGTATTTGTGTGTATATATTTGTATATATATGTATTTGTGTGTGTATATTTATGTGTGTGCATAGTCAGTTCACGACTGGAAGAGACATTCTTGAAGCCCTGCTAAAGATCCACTTTCAAGTCCATTTCCTATCCTTCCGCCAAAGGTAAACAAAGATTGCCATGTGGCAGTCACATGGCAATGTTTACATGCAATATTTACATTCCACTATGTGTGTGTACATGTGTTTGTACATGCACGTACCCATTATAAACATCATGTATATATTATTAATGGATGTTCCACAAGCGTAAAGTTTTTAATCTCAAGAATTTCACACAAAAGAATATGCAATGCCAGCAAAAAACATTTCATTCTATAAACCCAAAATGTGAGTATTTTGATGAATCTATAGTTGTCTATTTACAATTGATTGTTAGTGACATTCGATAAATTCCCGTACATCGAAGGCAAAATCATCAGTATTGATCAAAATTGCTAGAGACGTTAAAATGGTGTGGTGGTAGACTGAGTCGGCTGTTTCGCGCAATTTTAAAACGTTATTAAAAATGGTTGTGACGGTTTTCAACAGGACGGCAGAGTTTGCGAGTGAAGGATTCTACGTCTTCGACAATGTGAAAACAATTCTTATGTGCAAATACTGCAAAGTTAGAATAGAGTGGCAAAGGAAAGACACATGCACGAAACACTTAAAAACAAAAGGAATCAGTACAACGAGAAAGTGAGCACAAATTAAAATTGTATGTTATTAAAAACCAAATAATAAAGAGCTGATATTAGTAAAACAAGACAAATAAATGAATTATTATAGGTTAAACAAGATAATCGCACAAATTCTCTGGCACGTGTGTCAACCACACCCCGCCAACACAAGGAACGAAGGTTAGTAAACAAATGGCCGCGTTACTTTCACCTTGAGCGTGATCATGTGACTATGCAAGAAACGTTGAAATCTAAATA
>NQII01006226.1:25916-56756 GCA_002778355.1 Clitarchus hookeri | reverse complement strand
GTGTAGTTACATTGTGAATCGGGATTTTCTAATAACGGAATGTTCACGTTCGAACGGGGGTTTTTCAACATCACAAAACTAAACATGCCAGAGGACTAACTACCATATTCTGTAGCGTATTCGCTCTCAACGGCAAATCTGAATTTATTCACGGTGTACGAATTTCACCACAGAGCAGGCGAGAATGGTTCGGACCATAGACCTGAGCTAGACGGAAACAATCTTCTGTGCATGACAACTTTGTTCTCTCGTGGCTGAAGTTTATTCTACTCAGGTTAGGAAACACAATTGCTTATGGGAGAGTTCGACATTTCTGCACGAGGCGCGCTGCTGTTCCAAACAGATCACTTTTAAGCTGGCGGAAAATGGAGGAATTCTGTTTGTACGAATGTAAAGTTTTTGTCTTTCTTGAATTGTCATATAGCTTATACTTAGTCCAGCCGAAATGTTAGGTTTTAATTTTATCGTTTAACAATTATTCACGTATTCCACTGCGACTCATTGGTGTGGAGTGCTAATATGCAAACTTATTTAAATAGAAAAATGTTAAAAAATGTAAGTGTGTAATAAATATAGATCTCCTCGAAAGGAACTTTGAACTTTTATTTGCACACTGTAAAGCCCAAAAGATAATTATTTTTAACAATTTCATTTTTTTATGTTTTAGTTCTTATATTTTAATAAAGCGGTCGTGTAAGATAACATTTTGCAAAATCTAGTTTTACGTCAGTATATAACACAGGCAGACATATTTAGTTATATTTCTGCTCTAGTGATAATGGATAATTCTTTACGTAGGTAGATTCTAACGTAATACAAGTAAGAAGACTTAACACAATTGTATTTATATCATTAAGATTGCAATTATCCTCTGTACTTGACAAACGAAACGGGAAATCCGGTGCACATGAGCTACCAGAAGACCCCGGCGGCGAAGATTGTTGGTCGCTATGCTAAAAGCCTCGAGCTTCCCAACCTGAATAGAATAAACTTTAACCATAGCCATTAAGGATCCCGCCTGCCTGCACAGTTTTTTTTGCCGAGAAGCGCAGTAGCTATAAGGGCTACACTGACACGTGCTACAATAGCGCCATCGCCGCTAAGCGCAGGGCTCTGGACTGGCGTGCAGTGTTCTCGTGGTGCTGCGTCTACCTATGGCACTTTCAGCGGTGACCCTGTCATTTAATCGGTGGCAAGTCTGTAGCAAGGTTCAATACGGGCTACAACGTGATTTGACTCGTGTCTGGAGAGTATGTTTTAAGATGCGGCAGTCTGAAAAAGCTGTTATTAAATATATTGGAGGGAATAGTTGGAACTTGCGTGGTAACTAAGAAGTACCATTTCGTTCTCGTCTGGACTACGATGCATTTTCGTAGGTAAACATACTGACAGCACGAAAAATAGTTTCGTCAAAAACCCGAATTTCAAACATCCTGTAACGCAGTTCAAGCTCCAGGCAGGTGGAGTCGGATGGACAAGAGTATTGGACGCGTTTAACATTTGTATTTCCAACAGACCCGCCCTTTTACACGCATAGTATACTTTGGCTGCTTTCAATATAAGATAGTTGCATAACAAGTGCAGAAACATCTCGAGGTACTTGCTTGCATGAAGTGCTGTAACCTCGAAGCCTGCGAACGTTATCGACAGAGCTGTCGGCGGTCCGGTGCTGGAGCAGTCTCTTCTGCGTGGATCGAATGACCACTCTCTCATGTAGGTGTTCACGTGNATGACCACTCTCTCGTGTAGGTGTTCACGTGCACTTCAGTGGGTTGAACTCGATAGAAATAGAATTATTATTTCAAAGTTGTGAAAGACTTTTCACACATGCCGTTGTGTATTCGATAAACATTGAAGTGGCAACTTAGATATTTTCTGTAAATGTTTCAGTTTGAAAAAAAAAAGTTTTTTTCCAACCTCTACAAACCGTGCACTATGCCAAAATAATTTGTCAAAACCAACACATTTTTTTTAAGCTTGTGTGAAGTGGCTTTCTACTGGACACAGTAAGTCACGTGCTGTTAATCGGGAGTGGCTTCAGACTGTTTGGACAGTCGGACAATCAACAAGCGGTGCATGCAAGTTACGCAGTTAACGTACGCAGGATTGTGACACGCATTGCGTGGTCCGGCCTTCTGCTTGTCTTTAGTGTTCAGCCTTGCATTATGACCGACTCGCACTCGCTATGGATCTTGTTTGAGCGCGCCGTTAGACGACGGTAAATGTGTTTCTTTTAAACCCCCTGAATGGTTAACCACCCTCCATTTGAGGTACTTACATGTACCTTCCCAGTTACACAGTCGAGACGTACTGCATGTAGTTACTCGTGAGCTGGTGCAGATGTGATGGATCTCGGTTGAATGTTGTTGCTCGTGTTGTGCCGCACGGGTGGTCGTGGGAAAGGCACAGCTACAGGAAGAGACTAGGGTCTGTGTGCAATCTAAGCTTTGTCTAATGGTTGCCACTCATCTGGAAAACAGGGAATTTTAAAACTGTTAGGCAAATGCCAGGGGATTTTAATGCAGCAGCTAAATGTCTGAATTGCCAAATATAGCTTGCATATCACAATTCCCAATCACCAATTGTGCACCAATACTGGAACCGTATCACATTGTTTTCAAGATTGTGGACTATATCATTAGACTTTTTTTACAGTAAATGTAGGGAGTATTTTAGTGAGATCAAGGAACCAATTTAATGTGCAAGTTTGTTATAATGCAAGTCTATCCTAACAGAAAAATTTGTTTAACAAAAGGTTAGGGAAAAAATTAATTTTTGTATGGAACTCGGGGAAATGTCAGGGAATTTAAAGATGNAAAAATTAATTGTTGTATGGAACTCGGGGAAATTTCAGGGAATTTAAAGATGAAAGAGGTGGGTACCCTGGGTGAGCAGTCGAAAGCTTGACGGTAACCGAAGGACATATGTCGTGTGCACAATAACTGAGACGTGTTATTTGTAACTTATTCTTTCAGATGTGCGCATAACTGGTCTTGTTCTGAAAGAGAGCTAGTGACATGGTGCAAAGGAGGGATCGTTATGGGGTATACAGCCAAACAGAGCAGAGTATAAAATGTACTTGTTTATTTAGAATGAAGAAACATAGTTATGGTGNTATGGGGTATACAGCCAAACAGAGCAGAGTATAAAATGTACTTGTTTATTTAGAATGAAGAAACATAGTTATGGTGCAGAATGTGACGTNCATACAGCCAAACAGAGCAGAGTATAAAATGTACTTGTTTATTTAGAATGAAGAAACATAGTTATGGTGCAGAATGTGACGTGGCGTGGTACTCGCCGGGTTATTGCGTCTCCAGCTTGTGTGGAAACAGCCTCGGGTCGAACAATGGTGGAGGTTGGCGTGACATCACTCAACAGGCTGCCAAGGTCAACCACAACCCACGCACGCCTTGGAACAATACGTCCCGCGCCATTGCTGGAGAAGTCATTAGCTGCGGCGCTAACGTCCAGCCGTTAACATCTCGACTTAAAACACTCACGAATATCGTTCTACGCTACAAACGCCGGAGGGGCCGCGGTGGAGCAGCGTATAGACCACTCACCTCCCACCACGGCCAACTGGGTTCGATTTCCGGCGCGGTAATTCCTGGATTTTCGCGCGTGGGAATCGTGCCAGACGATGCCGCTGATCGACAGGTTTTCTCGGATATCTCCCGTTACCCCCGCCCTTGCATTCCGGCGCTGATCCATGCTCACCCAAATCTCTTCACTCCAAACGCCTATCCAAGTGTGAGGCATGTTATCTCTACCAGAACCCAGCTCGCACACATGCTTCTGTTATCTGCTTCATTCTGTATCCGTGTATTTAAATTACTATACAATATTTATCAATGAAAGAAGTAAGAAAGAATAGTTTCTCTGAGAAAAACCTGATGGCAAAGCTTATTCGCTAAAACAATGACGCGGCAAAATTCACTTTAATCCGGTGGGATTTGAATGTAGTCCGTTGGCGGATACTTCAAACTGTCCTGAGGTCTGCTAAGATTCTACTTCCAGGCTATTCTTCCGCTCCATGCAAACGACGCTGAACAAAATCTAAACAATTACTCCGAAGGGACAACTCGCCGCATTCGTGCGCACGCATTTCGATATTTTGTATAAGGACTATTACCTAGGCGCTACGAACACGTATATTTTCTCTGTTCATTCCGTACTAATTATAAATTAAATATTGTCATTGTAGATAAAAAATTAAAGTTCAGTTTAACCGAAGATAAGATACTTTCGGGTTAACAGAAGTGTAGAACGCTTGTGAACGACATTTCTAGGAAACAACCAAACACCTCTTCTATAAGCTGATGTTTCATGGTTTTAATTCAGAAAGTGTGTAGATCCGCGAATTGACAGTTTCACATCACGTGACTTTTTATGTTCGCCGTAAACAATTTTTGAATGGCAGTGGAATACTGTATATGCTTATACCGGGAAACTGTTGTTATTAGTGCGTAATTTATTAAAGCTTCAGAATGTATTAAGGGGTTGCTGACAGTTTCGAAAGAAATAATTTTAAGGAATTAATTATGGGAGCAAAAGTTAAAACCCGTACGATATTGGCAGTCGAACATGTTCCCGACATTTTCAACCACCTGGACTTGAATTTGCGCGTTGTAAATATTGTGATTTTATCATGCATCCAAAGTGTCTTCCTTCTCTGTAACAGTTTGTCCTATCAACGGGCTTAACATCCTGCATCCAAAGTGTCTTCCTTCTCTGTAACAGTTTGTCCTATCAACGGGCTTAACATCCTGCATCCAAAGTGTCTTCCTTCTCTGTAACAGTTTGTCCTATCAACGGGCTTAACATCCTGCATCCAAAGTGTCTTCCTTCTCTGTAACAGTTTGTCCTATCAACGGGCTTAACATCCTGCATCCAACGTGGCTTCATTCTCTGTAACAGTTTGCTTTTGTTTGCTGACGTCAAAATCGTAAGAAATCTCGAAGATTTGTTCGAATCTCTGTAACTTCTATTGGAGCACGTGCAAACCCAACAAGGCCTCTCAAACAAATATCCCTAATTATGTTGTTTACACAAATAAAATTCCTTTAGTTATAAATAAAACGTTTGGGACTTTGGTGTCAACTATATTCCATCACATGTACTACAAACTCAAAATATTTCCCACAAATTTAGCCAAGACGTTGCTGGGAGAACACTAACAAACACCAATCGCCACATCGTTAGTCGTCCAAATGTGAGCAGAGAGAAAGTGAACTCTGGTCTGACGTCAATGCAGAAGGGTCAATATGTCGGCGAGAACAATGCCAGCGGAGTTTGTGCCCGACTTGGATCCTACTGTGTTTGCAGCCAGCAGTGACTCGTATTCTGAGTTCGGAGGGCAGTGTGTGGCAATCCTACTTACGAATATGTTTGTACGTCTCGGCAAACGTTGCACACTACTCAGAACTTTAAGAGGACTGTGCACCTAAAATATGTTCCGTCAAGTCGCTGTTTTTACTTAGACGCGTATCTTGGTAAAAAAAAGTGTTCTGGGAGTAAATCTTTATTCCAGAAAAGGTAAAAACCCATAGTATAAAACTTTGTAGTTTTGCTTTTCATATATATAGTCTATATATATTTATTCTATTCGCGGTTTCTTCACACTTTTTGGATCAAACCTTTGGAAAGCCACCCCATGTATGACATGTTTGGTTGTTTCTTAAATGTGTCTTGTATCAAAACCACTTTATAATTAACATAAAAGTACCTTATTTTCTGTTAAGGTAACTTTTGTTTATATTTTATCTATAAATGTATTATTTCATTAATAATTGTGAATAAAACCAGTGATCAAATAAGTGTGTTGGTAATGCCTGGTAAGAAATAGTTCTTACGCAATAAAACCAGTGATAAAATAAGTGTGTTGGTAATGCCTGGTAAGAAATAGTTCTTACGCAATAAAACCAGTGATCAAATAAGTGTGTTGGTAATGCCTGGTAAGAAATAGTTCTTAAGCAAAATGTATTAAAACGCGTGCACACGAACGCGGTGAGTTGTCTCGTTGGTGTAATATTCTAGAACTTGCTAGACTTTGTCTGCACGAGACTGAGGAATATCCTTGGAACTTAAGCAGGGCTTCAGAAAAGTCTCAAGTAACTGTGAACGGACTATAAATACTAAGTTTGTGCTGGAGTACACAAAGTTGGAATAATCCGTTGCAAATGTTCTTTTTACGGTGATGACAATTTTCTTTTTAACATCTATAGATATATAACTGTGTTGTTGCCTGTGGATAGGCAACCATCATCACACCTGCAGCAAGCTGCAACTTGCATTTTGAATTCCAGCACTGCACTGCAGTTTTGGCAATAGCGTTGTCAAAGCGTGTGTTAGATTGCAGGGTAATAGGGACTATGTGGGGTTATTGCCTTGCTTGTAGTTATAATGTATATAATCCATTCACGGTTACTTCACACTTCTCTGAAGCCCTGTCAACTTTCTTTTTTCCAGGATATTCTTCTGCCCCGTGGAAACTAAGCTTAACTATGTCTAGAAAATTACATCAAAGGACAATACACTGAATTCGTGCGCACTCGATAGTAATGATATTTGGCATGAGAACTGATTCTTACTAAGTGCTATCAATAAAAGTTTTCTCACTGTTTATATGCATATTAAATGTAAATTAAATATAATTTATAAATATATATATTTATAGGGGGAAATTTAGGTCTCATTTTTAGAGCATAAATGCGTATTTTCAATCTGAGGCAGGAGAAAAGTACAACTATACGTCTGCAGTTAAATTTGTGGACTTCCATTGCGTGTATTGAAGTCACGAACAGTTAAGTTGTCGCACTATCAAATTTTTTACTATAAATATATTTAACAGAAATTTTGAAGTCAAAATACGGCAATCAAATTTTGCCATCGAACAAAGTTAGTCAATCTTGAATGTTTCATAATGCAAACTGCCAAAGTTTTTTGGCGGATGTCTAATCCAATTTTGTTTAACCATAGTTTTCAAAAGACTTTCAAAAGCGGGATAATACTGCTGTGTTGACGAAGCAGCTTAATGAAGGAATTAGTTTATGGGCTGAGACTTACTTTCACTAATACATTAAATTTTAACTTTATATGTAATGCATATATTTTGTCCTGTAAACTTAACTGCCTTTTAATTTTGTTTGTTTTGGTTTAATGTGTACTTCTAACAGGATTCGTGTTCAGGTACACTGAATTTATTACCTACATTACCTTATTTCGGATCTAGACATTGGTAATCATATTAATTTTGGGCCACAAGAATATATTTTGATATCCGCAGTACCGAATGGCTGAACTCGTCAAACGTGAAAGAAAATTTAGATCATAACAGGTTTCTTATATAAAACATATGATGGAAGCTTGAGCAATCAGACTTTTGAGGCCATTATGAAGTTTCGGTGAAGTGACAACCTCCCAACTTTATGTAACCGAACTCACTGGGAGCGGTTTGACGGTATGACTTGGTATGGATGGGACGTATATTCCAAAACATCCGTGTTGCTTACCAAAACAAAACTAAGATAGTAACATAGAGACGACTTAACCATCGACTTATCATTCGAGGATGAAATAGTCCATCCTGATATTCACATATCTATTTATAACTTATATATGTAACAAATAATATATGTGGTTTACTCTGTATTACATAAACATGGATAATCGCTGTAGTTTACTTTTACTCTTGCAATTGTATAATTGACATATTTTTAACTCGTTCAAAGCGGCTGAAGCGGAGTGGCGTGGATAATTAAAATTTAAGATATTAAATATAAATAATTTATTCAACATTGTTTTCCTACTTTGCTTCAGGCCTACTAAGTACTAGAAAATTAAGATAAAATTGCATAATATTAACACATTTTGCCAGATGTTTTACAGTTAGCCGATATACCATCCACTTAAACAACATATGTACGCAATTAAAGTTTGGTGTCGCAAGTTAAATTTGACACAATCGCAAATTAAATAAGGAAGATACGCTGGTGAAATTGCGAAACATGGAACTATTCAACAATGGTCCTTGGCTACTCATCTGGCGGTTCTATCCATGTAGATATCAGTGGGACGAAATCAATGTACTATGCCATCGACGAGACATCGTCAATGTTACTATGCCATCGACGAGACATCGTCAATGTTACTATGCCATCGACGAGACATCGTCAATGTTACTATGCCATCGACGAGACATCGTCAATGTTACTATGCCATCGACGAGACATCGTCAATGTTACTATGCCATCGACGAGACATCGTCAATGTTACTATGCCATCGACGAGACATCGTCAATGTTACTATGCCATCGACGAGACATCGTCAATGTTACTATGCCATCGACGAGACATCGTCAATGTTACTATGCCATCGACGAGACATCGTCAATGTTACTATGCCATCGACGAGACATCGTCAATGTTACTATGCCATCGACGAGACCTAGATTGTCGTTGCTACGACAGGATCTCCACGCAGCTGTGAGGAGAGCATGTGTGCGTGGTAGCAGGGCGTTGCAGAGGTAGGAACTAGCGGCCGAGGCGGGCAGTTGTGTCACCCACCAGGACTGGTGCTCTCACCTGAGCCGCGCTGACCCACTTACCTTGCTGCATCGCGCAACTCCTGGCCTTGTTTCCCACACACGTAGCTAGAGCTGCCGTGACGTCACTCCGCCTGCTTGCACTCCTCCGCACCTACAGTTCTCCTCCGCCTTGCATCTGACTGGCTCTCCATGTACTAGTAGCATTGCCGTAGAAGCCATGGCCCCACTCTGGTTATAAGAAAGTGCCCCCACTGGAATTATGTTCACCACCATGGACCCCCGAGTTCAGGTTATACTTATATTTAAATATCACACACTATTTTAAGGAATGCATTCGGGATGAGGCAAGCATCACAAGATAGTAGAGGCTGTGAGGAATACACATCTATGTAAAGCTTAAACATTTTCTCTGCAGTTAACATGATCGTGATTAGCAGTAATATCCATTTCATTTTAATTTTCAAGAATTGTAATATTTTGTTAAGATGTAGTCTTGTGAAGGAAACTCGTATTTTAAGAGATTTAAAAGGAAAAAAAATAGGTAAACTGTTACTCTATGAAAACTATCCATACATGCTTGTGTATTTACTGATAAACCTACTTGCACTTTACTTTCAGGATTATTAAGAATGCAATAAAAATGGTAGGCAGGCTACATTGGGAAAGTTTTTGTTTTCTCTAAAACACGAAGGCGAAATGTCTGTGAAAGACTGAGTGTAACATGTAGGTATTAAGAAATATTAATGGGTTGACTAGCAGACAATGCTAATATAACCTAGTTCATGATACACAGTTTCTAATAAATCTCATATTTTATTAAATGTATGTATACATGGTAGTGTACTGAAGTAGTTCTTTTCCTAGTTTCTTTATTTCTTTTTTAAGAAAAGCTGTAGATGATGCAGTCTCAAACAGTAAATTCTGCTTTTTAATTTTTTAGAACTTTAAATCATTTAGTTTCGGGTTTCTTTTTGTTCAGGATCAAGGTTTCCTCTTCTGACTCACTGACTTGCTTATTCAGAATTAACCTTTTCTTTCACTTGAACTTTGAACACTATTTACTAACTCTCTGGTGATTGCAATATTCTCTACACTCCTAGCATCCCGCATAGTATCCCAAACTATTTTTTGAACAATCAACTAGTCCTCGGACAAGTTTTCAACTATTAGCTCCATAGTGATAGAAAATACCCGTTCCACTTGAGTGTTTCCATGATTGAATATAGGTCTTCAAAAAAGAGACCAGAATAGTTTTATTATCACCCAGCAGATTAGAGCAGAATGTGTCTAGCAGAGCTTCATTACTTTTTATAACTTTTAATCACTTCTCAGAAATTATCTGTGTTACAAAACTCTGCAAACTATCACAATTTTGTCAGCTTCGGAAGGTGCAACCCACTTATTCTGGATAGACTTAATGGTACTTTTCCAAATAAATTTCTCCTTTCTCTAATAACATTACATCTAATGAGGAAAAGGGCAAGGCTTCTGTTAGTTTGAGTTTCATTGGAGACCACTCAAACAAATAGGCAGCCATGATCAGTATAGCAGAATGGCAGGCTCAACGAATCAATCAAAGTATCAAGGTTATTTGACGTTTGCTAACATTTCTCAGCTCTTCTTTCGTACGAAACCCTAAAGAAATATTCGCTTCTGCAAGAACATGCTCTTTTCACGTATGTCTAGTGTGATAAGTTCAGCAGTGGTGTCAGCTGCTTTCCAACTTTCTTCTTTACAAACTCTTCCTGTCAAATATTTTGCTATTGGTAATATTGTATTGTACAAAAATAGTCAGTTGTGCATCTGACTAGAAAGTTTTAAATAATGGTTCTACTTCTCCAGCTGAAGTGATAAAAAGGTCCATTTATCTCCCATTAACTTATCCTGCGAAAATTAACACTGACTGATAGTTTTCAGAGGAAGGTATTTTGTACTTTCCACACCCAAGNCATTAACTTATCCTGCGAAAATTAACACTGACTGATAGTTTTCAGAGGAAGGTATTTTGTACTTTCCACACCCAAGGCCCTTGAAATACTGACTGAGGAAGGGTGTGACGTGAGAAGTCTTCTCTGCAACACTGATGATGTTAATCCATCCAACTGAACAAAATTGTATGGGAAATAGCAGAAATTGTACACTTTGCGAGTAGTCAGCTTTTCTTGATGGGAAGTTTTTAAAATAGCGGTAGGAAAGGCTTAAAAACTGGGTGATAATCCAGTCAGAATTCAAAACACCAGTCTTGGATGAAACACTCATCATGCAAGTCATGATATCCTATTCCAATTAGCAAAGGATCATCCACATCTTCCGTTAATTCATTTTTGAGGAGGCCAAGAAACTTCCAATTGACAGCAGGTTCATCCATCGAAACCTGAACAATTCTCTTGTAGTCAAAATCTTCTAGGCCTAGCTTAAATGATTTTAGTAAATCCTTGGCTGTGCAATACCTTCAGAAAACAGACGTATAATGGCTGGTAACAATCTTGGTTCGTACCAGAAACAAAAATGTATGCCTGTGACCCATCTGAGCTACTGTGTTTGACAATTCATAGAACAAACTAACTGTTGCTTTTTACGGCACTTTGCTTGCTTCATTTTCCAAGCTCCCTGCACTTCGTCTACACTGATCTTGCACTAACACTGCTCTTCGTAACTTTTGTAATGTTTAACCTTGAGCAATATCACCTGCAAACTTTTCTAGCTTATTAACAGGCATTACAAAATATTAAATTGAACAACCATGCACCTTAACTCTAGCAATCTCCTGGTTCGTCCTCACACTTTCATGACTTACAGCTGCCAGACATCNGAACAACCATGCACCTTAACTCTAGCAATCTCCTGGTTCGTCCTCACACTTTCATGACTTACAGCTGCCAGACATCACATATTACTTTATAAAAAAAATTTTCTACGCCATTTACAAAAAGCGCCGTTTGGTTCGTCCCTCACATCACTTATCCAATATGACAAAAAAGGATGTAAATCTNACGCCATTTACAAAAAGCGCCGTTTGGTTCGTCCCTCACATCACTTATCCAATATGACAAAAAAGGATGTAAATCTAGTTCGCACCATGTAGTAAAAAAAATGGCACTTCAAGATTTTAGAAACAGCCATTTCACCACAAAAACGTCGCCAGGAGCATTACCAAATATGCAGTGGCCGACACCACTAATGTAAGGGCCTGAGTGAATGACCAATGTGAACAGCGATCTTTGGAAAGCAGCCAATCTCTGTTCGTAAGGCAATAATTCTAACACCGCGCCTAATAGGCGTGCATGTTTAAGTTCAGACACAACCGACCAAAAGTGTGCCAGCTTTAGAATGNAGGTTTTAGTTCAGACACAACCGACCAAAAGTGTGCCAGCTTTAGAATGCCGGATTTTTTCACCTCTCGTCCCGCACGTTTGTGCAGTACGGACTTGTTTACTTCCATACTGGATTGAGCTGTTTTATATATTATAGAATTCAAGCACTAATGACTAATGTCCTTGCAGATTTAGTTTCCACCTTCTTTAAACATTTTTCTCGCACATCGCTAATTCACTATGACTAAAATTAATAAATTCCAATATGTAAATTATTTGTGTTGCCGTTAAGTGAAGATTAATTTAAGTGTGTGTTCGCGCACGCGCACGCGCGCACACACACACACACACGCACACGCACAAACGCACGGTGATTTTGAGACGAGTGCAGATATTTTGGGGATTCAAGGGGGTGTCGAGAAAAGTTTTTATGTAATGAACATGTTGTCGGAAATGCATCCTTATGCTACAAATAAAATAAAACTCNTTTATGTAATGAACATGTTGTCGGAAATGCATCCTTATGCTACAAATAAAATAAAACTCAAGCCGCACAGTTGTTGTTGAAGATGCCCTCGCGGGTAAACAGTGTCTGTTCTGTCCATAACACAATGGCGGGGAAGTATGAAATAGCAATGCGCTGCTGCGAGAACCACGTGGCAAAGTCAAGTCGACGACAATCATCACTACAGCCACATGAGCTGCTCACAGTACTGTGGTACTGTATGCCGCCGTGCGACCACGTCAATGGCCATCACTCTGAACAATTGTTCAATACTGCACTCGCGGTTTCCATGTCAACTCACTTTGAGAGATTGTGATACATATTCCTTACATAATAATTATTGCTAACAGCATATGCGTCTCGAGTTTTATTTGTAGCGTAGCGTGCATTTCCGACATGGTATTTACATCAAAACACTTCTTGACACCCTTTTGCATTCCCCAAAATATCTGCATTAATGTCAACCACATCCTTTATAAGTCTGAAAGAGTTTACTACTAAGTTTGTAACCCTTTCTTGAAAGTGTCATTTAGCCACGTGTTAACTGGCTTAGACATGAAGATGACAACGAACAAGGAAAATCAGTGTAGAGTGTGATTGAANCATTTAGCCACGTGTTAACTGGCTTAGACATGAAGATGACAACGAACAAGGAAAATCAGTGTAGAGTGTGATTGAAGGTATAGCTTTTTCTTTGCTTGCCACTGCACTGACATACGAGAAAGTCATGTCGATGGCAACGCTGTTAGGGAAAAGATGCAATAAAGATACTGGTACAAACAAAGTACTGCGCTATACGATAGAAACTCAAAGCTGCTCCAAATCAGTGAATTCGACTGCAGATCTGTTGAAAATACTCCACTTGAATTAATAAAATTCTACCGATCATTATAGTTACTGGTATTTACAGATAAAATAGTGTTTTGTAGTGAATAGAACCAGCGTGGAAATAAAATCTCAGTGCATTCCACTGATTCACCGATAGATATCAGCTCATTAACTGAATATTCAGTTAAATAGTTCTAATAACTGAAATAACTGATACATATTTAGTGTATACGAACAACGAATTACCTCTACTAAAGTAGACCGTGGTAAAGTTTCACACAAAAGCTGTCATAAATATTTTCCGCTAAAATTTATTGAATTAAATGCCATATGCTTTTTCCCTCCGAAGAACTTTTTTTGTGCGTCGTAGCGGCATATCTTAAGTCATAATGTAAAAATGTCTACTAAATGTATTAATAATGTTCTTATATTTTATTTTTAATAAATCCGTTGGACATTCTTGCGCTTGTTCAACTGTTGGCATTACGCGTATGCACAACTGCTAACTAGGGCGAGCCGATGTTTCGGTTAGTTTCGACTTTAACGAAGCTGGTTGTTAGTGTTCTGCACTTCGCTGGATGTCAGTAGCGTACGTGTCATAAATATGGCGTCAGTGCTGAAAATAGTTTTTTTGTAATTTCTGAGGTATGCCCAGAAATTAAATGCTAGTGCATCTTTCCGCTTGCAGTTTAAGCGGGGATGACTGAGGTCGGAATCGGTAAAGTTTATAAAATTACTTGCTTGCTCGAAAATGAGTTTCACAGTGCATACAAATTAATGGGATAAAATTTACACGCCTACCCTAATTATTTCTATTGTAGACATATTTTACTGAATGCAGACATTGTCCCCATTTTTGCTGCCAGTTTTGAAGAGGAATCTGTTTGCGAGTGACGTGGGTAGAAATTGATTGGTTTTGGTTTTAAAAAATGAGGAATCTTAAAAATAAGACAAAATGTAAAATACGTCTCCGTAGGAGGCTATGTTCCTTGTCAGTTTTAAAATGTGTGAAGTTTGTTAGGTTCATTTACGTTTCTCAGTGGTAAAATAACTTAAATGAAGACTTGAAATATTGCTACTTTTGTGAACCGCACATGCGAATGAAATGCCAGGTTTAAGGTGACTCTTATTTAAGTAATAAAATTTGAATTAGACGCATCAAGGAAAAATCTGAACACTGCTAATGTTAACACAGGTTTTTCAGTTTGTGTAAAATGAATCTAGTTGCAGGCAAATTATTTTAAACGGTAGATTTCAGAAGTGCTTGGTTGACGGTAGACCAGTAATAAGCTATTATTTACACCTACTGCATGGCTCTAATAAAAAATATTTGCTTTACCAATGGGGTCAACATCAGAGAGCCGTTCATTCTCCATGCACAGTAGTAATTTACCGACGGAAGCATTGTTCATCCTTGATTAATAATTGCCAACACCCATTTGCGGACATAGGCAGTTCACCATTTGGTGAAGGTTCCGAGATATTTAGAAACTGCGAGGAGATACAGCTGAATCTACGCAGGTAGACCCACATGCTTCGCACACACGCATGCTTCGCACACATGCATGCTTCGCACACACGCTGATACAACATGCGTTGTGTAAGCAGTTGGCCTAGATGCAATCCTTTCCAGCTGTGGGCAATGACGTTCCATGAAGCCCAAGAAAACCTGCAAATCTCAGAGCTATTTAACCCATTATATAATTTTTATAAAATCTTTTATGGAGATTTCTGGTGTTTTCGACAAAATTAAAGTTGCAGTTGCGGCCATAGAATGTTCTATAAGTTAACTTTTATATCTGGCGAGGCCCATAATGCCGCCAAACCATTGCAAGCCCCTTCACAGTTCTGTGTCCTCCGGCATGTGTGTTAGTAGCTAAGACGGTCGGAGAATGGGCTGCGTCTCAACGCAACCCTACACGCCATAGGTCGGGGTTAAATGATCAACATTGGGTACACACATCGCGGCTCTAGCAGGGTTGTCTTAGGTCATGGCCGCAATTGTAGCTGTGGTCACATCACGACAGAGGAAGGGTCTAGATGGTAGGGCACAGCAAAGAAGATAGGGCACTGGGAAAATCTGTGCGACAGTCCATCAAGAGAAAATATAATTCTTTTGTTGCAGGAAAATTAAGAATTTTGGCGTGAGATGTGAACATTTTCAAATATTTTAATTGTTAACCATCACGAGGGCACTAGTGTTTCAAAGGCGAGTACTCTAAGCAGGAATATTTCAATTATATGATAATATTTTCGGAGCCACAGCTAATCTGCTAATATTGTTACGCCATCTGTATGCATTATTTTATTTTCTGGGAAGTAAAGTTATTCAGAGTATAATTAGACATCTAGATATTTCTCACACAGTCACCTATTGTCATTTCGTAGTAGTAGTAGCAGCAGCAGCAAGTTTTCTCCTAGTGCTCCTGTTTGTTAATGCGTTTATTCTGTCCCCGAGTATTTTTAATACCAGATTGCTGTGTTGCTGGGTGTACAACTGGCACACGTTACTTCGGATTGGTGAGTCAAGTGTGTGTATTCCTACTTACAGTTTGGACGTGGCCGGGAAAAGGTTTACTCGTCAGACGGTCTTCAATCGTCACTAAGGCGAATCTTATTTCCTGTTCTCGCGCTCTTTTGTTTTATCAAGGAGTCGGAGGCAATAATTCTGATTTTCAATAAGCACGACAATTTAATACTCAATTTGGACGATCGTGACTGCGCAGCAAGGGTTTGCACTCCACCCAGGAAACTCGTCACAAGCTGTCGAGACTTCTTCCTCATAGACACAGAGGCTTACTTACATAACCCCTCTATCCCTCAGTTTATTATTATTTTGCATTACATTAGTTGTCTCGCATTGATGTATATTGTGTGCATAGTGCGTGAGAGTCGTCTTAAGTTGCAATTTGTAATGTATTCCACTCACGCAGTCAAGAGCCTGCCAGTCGCACTATTAACTGCGTCGGTACTCGCAGTCGCAGATTTCCTACCCGCTGCACATTTGAGTGGTAAATCCGGTCCAAAATATTAATAATATTTTTAAAAATAAAAACCACGTCATTTAATGTAATGAAGCATTTGTTTCAAAAAAATACTATGCTTGTTTTAAAAAAATGTTTTATAATCTAAAAAAATTTCTTATCGTTATGGCATTGAGTAATTTCTAAACGTTTATCTTGCAATAAGGAAAACATTTCTTCAATTTTCTTTCCCTTGAATTCTTGCACAAGGTCGTACAATGCTCGTCTGCTGAAGGTTTCGAGTGTTGAGACTGATTCTGCAATATCAGAAAAATAAAAGGAAGAAGCAATGATTAGACATTCTATGACGCACAGTCTTCAACGCTTCGGTAAAAAAAAATTGGCGGACGTAAGCGCACAATATTTTTGTTTTAATTGCTTAAAAGTAACTGTAGTTAAGGTTTTTTCAAATAATCAAACCTTGACAAGTCTTGACTAGTAAACACACACAATTTTGTAAATATTTGACACAAAAAAAAAAACAAGTTTTGAAGGGTTTTCTTGGCTCACCTAAAATATACATNAACAAGTTTTGAAGGGTTTTCTTGGCTCACCTAAAATATACATTATTTTAACTGAAAATTCATTAAAAACCATAATGAAGTAAAGTATGTAACATTCACTTCCATTTTTAGAATGGGTATTTTCCACACTCCTCCACACGAAAACACTATTTCAAAAGTAATACGGGGATTAAACGAAAGTGCCGAGATCAAAGACATGCGGTTCAGACAANACACGAAAACACTATTTCAAAAGTAATACGGGGATTAAACGAAAGTGCCGAGATCAAAGACATGCGGTTCAGACAATGACTGGGTTCCGACTGATCGTACGGAGAGTGACGGGCAAGTCGCTGTTTGTCGTTGCCATACGAAATAGGTTACTAATCTTCAAAAACAAAATGTTTTCGCGTGTTAATATTTAATGTTTTTTTCTACTTATGAGCAGANCTGATCGTACGGAGAGTGACGGGCAAGTCGCTGTTTGTCGTTGCCATACGAAATAGGTTACTAATCTTCAAAAACAAAATGTTTTCGCGTGTTAATATTTAATGTTTTTTTCTACTTATGAGCAGATTTCTTATACAAATACTCCTATGTGCGCTCGTCAATTCTCCGCCGCTCGTTTCGGTCGTCTATCGCCAAAACTCCAGCCACTAGACACTCGTCCAAACCCTTGGCCCGGAGGCCCGTCGCATTATTTATACTCTGCTGGCCTTGACCTGGAAAGTTCGACGCACCCCGAGTCACGCTTAGAGAAACTAGGGCAGAAAACAACTAGAAAATTCTTCAGATGAATACAGAAACTCGATTCAACCAGGGTCAGCAGCGCGCGCCGCAAAAAGAATTACTGTGTCGGCTCGCTTTTTGTAACGGATAAGCAGTTCCTGGTTTATAGCTCACCTGTCGTTTAAATCATTCCATTGACTTGCCGCCGCCGCCGCCGCTATCATAACTGCTCTGTCCTTCACTTCCACTCGCTCGCACGGGAAAACTCAGCGAGCGCGTAACGATATCCAAAATGAACATCGCCGTGGGCCTCGTCACTTTATGCATGCGTCGGCCAAGTTAAACTGTCGAATTATTAGAAAAGTAAATATTTTACAAATTTATAAATTCTCACTCTCATAATCATTAAAAAAAACCGAAAGAAAAAGTAATAATTTCTCTATTCACAGAAGTTTACCTGGCACCTTAAATTCAACGTTAAGACATGGAACTACTTTCTCGCCACCGTTTCCAACTTTACTGGTCGCTACGAGTCAACATACACGTGACACGACAAGCCGGTAGAGGCACACATTTCTCAAAGGTTTATTTCAAAAGTGCTCCAATAACCGTGAACAACCTATAGAAAGTTTCACGGCAATATTTGATAAGTGTTCATTTAGTGGTTTACCAACGGAATACATTTCTTGACTCTGCTTTTGTGTATTACTTCTCTCGCCATTAAGGAGGCAGTGCTCCTTTCATCTCGGATTAATTTTTGTTTCTCCATAACTTATTTTTCATATCAAGTATTTGAAAACTAGGACTGTCAAGTCATAGGCCATGTCATAACAGATATTAAAATTCCACAATATCTTACCCACGTTTTGTTGCATCTGTAACCATAATAATATCAGTTCATTGTTAATTATTTTTTAATGTAACGTGAGAAAATGCTGATGAAATCAGTCAATAGCGGTTTCCAATTTCTGTAAAGTAGTGGTGTACGCAATAATAGGTTTGAATTGTAATATTAAATGTCAACAGTTGCAATGTTAAACATTTCCATATATTTATGGAAATGCACCGCGCAATCCATGACGAAAAATGGAGCCGACTCCCTAAATGCTAAATACGTAAAGTTTCCGTACTTACTATAGCTTCGGGTTCGGGAAAGCCGAGACTATCAGAGTCTTTCTTCTCCACTCTAACCAGAAAGATGTTTCTGCGGCAGTTAAGTTATCCACACTACTAAGGCCTGTTCTTTCAGACGTAAGAAAGCAGCACAAGGCATCTGAAGCACTACCAACACTTGAGATACTCACTTTAATAGTTGCTTATGTGGCTGTAGTAGAATACCTTCAAACTGCATGAGAAATCGTGGGTAATTGTTTAGTTGTGGCGTTCAAGGTTTTTGACCCGGGTTCAGATGTCTTTCAGGTATAAAATATAACTTAATGTAACTTTTTATACACAGTAGAACACTAAATTAACAAAAATTTAACTTTTTTTTAACTTTAAAAATTGTAAGTGCTTAAAACTAACAAGTAAATTAACGGATAGGTTCCGTGAATTCACGTAAAGTTGTGTGACATTTGCGGAAAGTCAATTCTTGAAAATCAATGTGTCCTGTATGTTACGGACAGTTACATTTTTACCATCACTTTTCCGTAAAATAACGCTTTGTTTAACAAGGTAGTTATGAAGAGATGTGAATAAACACACAATGGAAAGGATACCATCATCTTACGTGGGCTTCTTTGAGATGTCGGCTAGGGAATCCAGAGTACACACACAGTTACGTGTGAAGCCCTTGTTAGTCTGGCTCCTCCCACGCTGCAGGCGGATATAGGATGTTCACTGTTAATTCAGATTCTTCTGAAGTCTACTTTCAGGATATTCCTCCACGTCGTAGAAACAAATCTTAAAGTATAGAAAATCACACCAGACAACGCACCGGATTCGTGGGCACTAAGGTAATGATCCATTGCATAAGAACTATTTCTTACTAGGAGTTCCCAGCACAACTTTTTTCTACCCGTTTTTATTCATATTACTAATAAATCAAAAGTTAAATTGAACGTTTACGTATATTCTATTTGTGAATAGTAAGAAAAATAAGATACTTTCATGTTAACATCCGACTAAAACGATTGTAATCCGTAATACATTTAAGAAACCACCAAACGTGCCACACGCCAGAGGATTTTTCAAATTTTGTATTTAGAAAGTGTGAAGAAACCGCGAATAGACAATCAATATGTTCTCTTCAGCGGTGATGGCGGGCGCGTCCCTTAAAAGCCAGTCGCCCGCCATATTGGAATTTCTATTTATTTATTTCGGATTCAAATTTAGGAGGATTTATTGATAAGTGCGACAACAGAAGCTTAGCTAATCACTTTACCCATCATTACAGATATAATATATAAACTATTGGCGTATCTTTATGCAACAATTAACTTAATATGAAATTGTATATATTAATTTATTCTCACCTTCTAGCAACCAGGGATCACGGACAACCAGGTAATATAATTTGCACAGAAACATGAAAATAATGCTTTTATCATGGGATATTTTCAGTAATGACCCTGACTCTTCTGTTAAGACATTAAAACGAAAAATTTCTGTATAAAGGTTGGTGCAGCTTCTGTGTGGAGTTTGACTTCGACTAGACGTCATAACGGTCTCTTCGCGTAGACCCTAAAGAGGAGCAACGTATTTAGGACTTCGNGAGTTTGACTTCGACTAGACGTCATAACGGTCTCTTCGCGTAGACCCTAAAGAGGAGCAACGTATTTAGGACTTCGTTCTGCGGTCACATAGTGTAGAAAAATGTGTCCGTATTTAACTGTTCGTAATATCTGAAGTATCTCAAACGGGGGTCTTTATAAATGGAAGTCTCTTACAAAATTGTTAATTGTAAACTTGCATAANATATCTGAAGTATCTCAAACGGGGGTCTTTATAAATGGAAGTCTCTTACAAAATTGTTAATTGTAAACTTGCATAAATGCCAACAAACGAGGCAGCAGTGGAAACTGTAGCCTCGTTTGCCCGGAGTTGATATGCGCCAAGCCCACGATGACGTTGGGTCAGCGTTGGCAGATGAGAGAAACATTCTGCATTTTAAAGAACTTGCAGGCCATTCACGATTACTTAACACTTTTCTGAAGCTATGCTAAAGTTCTGCTTTTGGTTACCGATTACGTATCCTTCCGCTACATGTAAACATACACTGCCATGTGACT
Organism: Clitarchus hookeri; assembly: GCA_002778355.1. Lineage (NCBI taxonomy): Eukaryota > Metazoa > Arthropoda > Insecta > Phasmatodea > Phasmatidae > Clitarchus > Clitarchus hookeri. The sequence continues at coordinate 36,075 of NQII01006226.1, read as the reverse complement.
TCTACGTTTTAACTGAGAAATGCCTTTTGTACTGTTTTCAGCTGTTCAAAGAACTTTGTCATATTTAAAAACCATTTCGTAAGAGTGTTCACAATTTAGGCCTATAACCATATCTAGGTCAGCTTTATGAATTTTTAACAATGTCTGTATTGACGATAGTTCTTACGGTTATAATGTTACACTGCTAACATATTTGTTATAAACGANCTGGTCGCTACGAGTCAACATACACGTGACACGACAAGCCGGTAGAGGCACACATTTCTCAAAGGTTTATTTCAAATGTGCTCCAATAACCGTGAACAACCTATAGAAAGTTTCACGGCAATATTTGATAAGTGTTCATTTAGTGGTTTACCAACGGAATACATTTCTTGACTCTGCTTTTGTGTATTACTTCTCTCGCCATTAAGGAGGCAGTGCTCCTTTCATCTCGGATTAATTTTTGTTTCTCCATAACTTATTTTTCATATCAAGTATTTGAAAACTAGGACTGTCAAGTCATAGGCCATGTCATAACAGATATTAAAATTCCACAATATCTTACCCACGTTTTGTTGCATCTGTAACCATAATAATATCAGTTCATTGTTAATTATTTGTTAATGTAACGTGAGAAAATGCTGATGAAATCAGTCAATAGCGGTTTCCAATTTCTGTAAAGTAGTGGTGTACGCAATAATAGGTTTGAATTGTAATATTAAATGTCAACAGTTGCAATGTTAAACATTTCCATATATTTACGGAAATGCACCGCGCAATCCATGACGAAAAATGGAGCAGACTCCCTAAATGCTAAATACGTAAAGTTTCCGTACTTACTATAGCTTCGGGTTCGGGAAAGCCGAGACTACCAGAGTCTTTCTTCTCCACTCTAACCAGAAAGATGTTTCTGCGCCAGTTAAGTTATCCACACTACTAAGGCCTGTTCTTTCAGACGTAAGAAAGCAGCACAAGGCATCTGAAGCACTACCAACACTTGAGATACTCAATTTAATAGTTGGTTATGTGGCTGTAGTAGAATACCTTCAAACCGCATGAGAAATTGTGGGTAATTGTTTAGTTGTGGCGTTCAAGGTTTTTGACCCGGGTTCAGATGTCTTTCAGGTATAAAATATAACTTAATGTAACTTTTTATACACAGTAGAACACTAAATTAACAAAAATTTTACTTTTTTTTAATTTTAAAAATTGTAAGGGCTTAAAACTAACAAGTAAATTAACGGATAGGTTCCGTGAATTCACGTAAAGTTGTGTGACATTTGCGTAAAGTCAATTCTTGAAAGTCAATGTGTCCTGTATGTTACGGACAGTTACATTTTTACCATCACTTTTCCGTAAAATAACGCTTTGTTTAACAGGGTAGTTATGAAGAGATGTGAATAAACACACAATGGAAAGGATACCATCATCTTACGTGGGCTTCTTTGAGATGTCGGCTAGCGAATCCAGAGTACACACGCAGTTACGTGTGAAGCCGTTGTTAGTCTGGCTCCGCCCACGCTGCAGGCGGATATAGGATGTTCACTGTTAATTCAGATTCTTCTGAAGTCTACTTTCAGGATATTCCTCCACATCGTACAAACAAATCTTAACAAAGTATAGAAAATCACACCAGACAACGCACCGGATTCGTGCGCACTAAGGTAATGATCCATTGCATAAGAACTATTTCTTACTAGGAGTTCCCAGCACAACTTTTTTCTACCCGTTTTTATTCATATTAATAATAAATCAAAAGTTAAATTGAACGTTTACGTATATTCTATTTGTGAATAGTAAGAAAAATAAGATCTTTCATGTTAACATCCGACTAAAACGATTGTAATCCGTAATACATTTAAGAAACAACCAAACGTGCCACACGCCAGAGGATTTTTCAAATTTTGTATTTAGAAAGTGTGAAGAAACCGCGAATAGACAATCAATATGTTCTCTTCAGCGGTGATGGCGGGCGCGTCCCTTAAAAGCCAGTCGCCCGCCATATTGGAATTTCTATTTATTTCGTCCGGATTCAAATTTAGGAGGATTGATTGATAAGTGCGACAATAGAAGCTTAGCTAGTCACCTTACCCATAATTACAGATATAATATATAAACTATTGACGTATCTTTATGCAATAATTAACTTAATATGAAATTGTATATATTAATTTATTCTCACCTTCTAGCAACCAGGGATCACGGACAACCAGGTAATATAATTTGCACAGAAACATGAAAATAATGCTTTTATCATGGGATATTTTCAGTAATGACCCTGACTCTTATGTTAAGACATTAAAACGAACAATTTCTGTATAAAGGTTTGTGCAGCCTCTGTGTGAAGTTTGACTTCGACTAGACGTCATAACGGTCTCTTAGCGTAGACCCTAAATAGGAGCAACGTATTTAGGACTTCGTTCTGCGGTCACATAGTGTAGAAAAATGTGTCCGTATTTAACTGTTCGTAATATCTGAAGTATCTCAAACGGGGGTCTTTATAAATGGAAGTCTCTTACAAAATTGTTAATTGTAAACTTGCATAAATGCCAACAAACGAGGCAGCAGTGGAAACTGTAGCCTCGTTTGCCCGGAGTTGATATGCGCCAAGCCCACGATGACGTTGGGTCAGCGTTGGCAGATGAGAGAAACATTCTGCATTTTAAAGAACTTGCAGGCCATTCACGATTACTTAACACTTTTCTGAAGCTATGCTAAAGTTCTGCTTTTGGTTACCGATTACGTATCCTTCCGCTACATGTAAACATACACTGCCATGTGACTTCTACGTTTTAACTGAGAAATGCCTTTTGTACTGTTTTCAGCTGTTCAAAGAACTTTGTCATATTTAAAAACCATTTCGTAAGAGTGTTCACAATTTAGGCCTATAACCATATCTAGGTCAGCTNATTGCCAACAAACGAGGCAGCAGAGGAAAATGTAGCCTCGTTTGCCTGGAGTTGATATGCGCCAAGCCCACGATGACGTTGGGTCAGCGTTGGCAGATGAGAGAAACATTCTGCATTTTAAAGAACTTGCAGGCCATTCACGATTACTTAACACTTTTCTGAAGCTATGCTAAAGTTCTGCTTTTGGTTACCGATTACGTATCCTTCCGCTACATGTAAACATACACTGCCATGTGACTTCTACGTTTTAACTGAGAAATGCCTTTTGTACTGTTTTCAGCTGTTCAAAGAACTTTGTCATATTTAAAAACCATTTCGTAAGAGTGTTCACAATTTAGGCCTATAACCATATCTAGGTCAGCTTTATGACTTTTTAACAATGTCTGTATTGACGATAGTTCTTACGGTTATAATGTTACACTGCTAACATATTTGTTATAAACGATATAGCACATTACACGTCATACACGTTAATATTTTGCCGCGACTGTGTTTAACCTTGTTACAACTGTGGGGGAAAACTGTAGTATTTAACCACTTGTTATTGATATGTGTTGGTTTATTTCTTTGAAAGGACGGCCTCCGCAGGAATACAAATTAAAACACAGGATCAACCATTCCAAAGAACCGACACTAAGTTAAAGCACGCAGCTCGTGTCGCTTATTTTTTGTACGTAGCGGCGACAAACTTAAAAACTAGTGGTGAGCATGCATACAAATAGGCCTACCGTAACTTTTATTCCGCTCATATTTCCATGCATTGGTTCTTAATGTTTTCTAGGTTTTACATTATTTATTTAAATCTATCTTTTTGGGCTTAGTGTTTTGTTGGGATTGTGGCAAACATTCAAATCATAGAAANTACATTATTTATTTAAATCTATCTTTTTGGGCTTAGTGTTTTGTTGGGATTGTGGCAAACATTCAAATCATAGAAAGATAAACACGTTACACAATTGTGTTTCGAACACCCAGGCCAAAGTTGCATAGTCGTAATAAATAAAAATACTCTACNCATAAACACGTTACACAATTGTGTTTCGAACACCCAGGCCAAAGTTGCATAGTCGTAATAAATAAAAATACTCTACTGTCAAATAATTTCGTTATAAATACAGTTCACGGTTAAAACGTATAAATTTCGCACGTCTAATATTTGCAATCACACACCCACTAACTAACCCAGCGTGATATGAAACAATACCCTGTCACGACACTCCTTACAGTGGGATATTTATTCCTGCCGTGGAGAAACACATCTATCACAACGTCATTACTTGCCTAGGTAGGNCACTCCTTACAGTGGGATATTTATTCCTGCCGTGGAGAAACACATCTATCACAACGTCATTACTTGCCTAGGTAGGTTTATAAAACACAATGTGTATGAACTTGTAGTAATTATAAGCATATTTCGTAGGAAGAAAATTAACACTTCGTTCAGCCAATAGCAACACGCCATGTCATCGTTCTGTCGCCACACTTCTGCCAACTTCGGATTTATAACAGTTGCACCATTACATCTTAATATATTATAATAAGTTGTGAAACAGTAAAATCTCGTTTCAGTTGTAAATTAAAAATTCAAAAGTCATTAATTTTTGTGTAATAAGTATGACATATGCTGAAATTTAAATCATGTATAGTTTTCATGCTACTACTATCTCTGCGAAACTTCCCGAGAGAGAGAGAGAAAGAGATAGAGAGAGAGAGAGAGAGAAAGGGCGAAAGATAGAGAGCGGCAAAGTTCGCTCCGCCTATTCAAGTTTCTTCCTAGAACGAAAAAAAAAAAAAAANGTTTCCTTCAGTGCTACCCAAAAATTTAAATATATCAATACGCAACTTTTAATTCAAAAATAGCAAACCAAAAACTACGTTAAAAACTTTTTTTTAACTATGAACTATTCCTTACTAGCCGTTGTCAACACATCGCTGCTCTCGCAGTTTTTAATTCGTATCTAATACGAAATAAATGTTAAAAGTTACAGAAGATACATACTAAGTTAAATTTTCATTTATTCAAGAATACAATACTTGAAAGTTAACCAGTGTTATGTATTTGTTATATACTAGTTATTAAAACAGGTTGACATGTTACTCCTAGGGTGATTTATCAAAAGTCAGTTTCAAAACATCCGAGGAAAGCGTGAAAGGACTATTGAACACGCATGTCCATGTGCTTAATAATGATTGTCTTATTTATAAATACCAGTAGTAACTCCTAAGAAACGACTTTCAAGAGTGTGTGCATGCTCGCAAACAAGGCAATACTTTCCTAGGTTGTTCGCGCTAGACTGAGCACATGCAGCTGACTGCAAATCTCTTTACTGGCACCTTAAGTGTGAACCCAGCAATGTGGAATTACGCCTCAGGTAAGCATTTCTAAATATTGAAATGATTTTCTGTTTTTTTTATGTAAATAAATGTAAGAATTAGCTCTTAAATTAAGGCAGTCTTCTACCTAGTGCTTGAAATACGTGTTCGAAAAATGCGCTTGACGACTCTTAAACGTGCCCCCAAAATGCTTAACTATGAAAAGAGAGTTTTTTGCAAACTATGACGGAATGGTTCTTTTAATACGTAACGCATATCGGAAACCTAATTTTTATGCACTCCAGCATAGCTAAAACTGCTTTTTAAGATTGCTGTATTTCAAAATATACATACCGGATACGTGATAAACAATAACAGCCTCTATTCTAGTTTCGAATGTATTCGGTTTGTATGTCATCAGATACAACATTCCGAAAAAGCAGTTTTTAGCCATGTTGGATGACATGAAAATGTTTACAATGTTCGTAATGTCTTAAAGGTATAATTTCGTCATCGACTGGATTCAACTTACTTTTCGTAGCTAAGCTTATTGAGAGCACGTTTAATTTTCGCCAAGGAATTCNCTTATTGAGAGCACGTTTAATTTTCGCCAAGGAATTCATTTTTCGAACACGCTGCAACGCATTTCCAGCAACATGTAGACGACCACCTTAATTTGCGAGAGCTTTGCGAGCTTTAAACCTATTTGCATTTTAAGAAAAACATAAAACTAATCATTTCAGCATTCAGAAATGCTTACCCAACACTAAAATCAATGTTCAGGCCTGCAACTGCTTCATCTCCGCCGTTACCAACAGCTCTGGTGCACACTAGTCAATGTGTAAGTTGAAAGGTTGTTAGGCAGTTGCAGTAACATGTCCAAAGTGCCGACTTTATCGTGAATAACTTAGAAAACTATTGCCTTGTTTGCGAGCATGTAGAGATAAGAGACTAAACGTTGTTTGCCNGTTTATCGTGAATAACTTAGAAAACTATTGCCTTGTTTGCGAGCATGTAGAGATAAGAGACTAAACGTTGTTTGCCCTTCTATTTTCTGCTTCGGGGAGACATTTTCAAATTGAACTAGAGTGCAGAACAGGTTTTAACAAGACGTCTTACTATAAAACAGCTTGACCTTGTGGAGCACAAGTCGTGTTCTTGGTCGGACAATACTGCTTGCCATCAAATAGCGAGCTCGAACTAGGCAAGACGCACATCAGACTTTGTTTTGTGCATTGTCTTAGCGCTTTCCCAAGAAACTGAAGTTTTGCCACAAGTTGCTCATACTTATTATTAGAACGCACTGGAGTGTGCAAGCTCCGGCCGGGCAGTGACGTCATGAAGTGTGCCTGGGCGGGGGTGGGGGGACAGCGTGTTCTGAAGGTCACACAGTTTGACGTCTGTCCCAAGGATGACGATCTGATTCGTGTAACAGAAGGTAAGTGACTCATGCGGAGTGCCTCGACGTAAATGTCCTTCAGACTCCTCCTAGCATACAACTTAGCTGTTGACTAACTGATNGACTCATGCGGAGTGCCTCGACGTAAATGTCCTTCAGACTCCTCCTAGCATACAACTTAGCTGTTGACTAACTGATACACGTAGATTTCCAGTTAATTGCATCCAGTAGGCCTGTTTGTTGTTCATATCCAGTTATGTCGGCGTGCATAATGAACATATGCTTAAATTTGTGCTTTTCAATTAAGTCCAGGGGTTTACAGTACAAATGCAGTACATAAAACATTACAGTACTTTAAATCAGATATTATGCATTATAAAAATGTGTATCGACGCCAGTTTTTCTAAGTTTACTTTGAAAACACATTTCTTGCCAACACCATTGTATGTTATATGATGCCGAAAGAAGCGGAAATGCTACCACCAATAAAAAAGTATATTACCGAAAACAACTGACCTGTCAGTTTCTTGTCAAACTTCTCAAGGATTCGTGTTTATCTGTCTTCTGGATTAGAGCAGCAAGGAGGTACAATAGATAGTACCGCGTGATTATGTAGTCACAGCAAGTCGGTTCTGAGAAGCGAGCCANAGAGCAGCAAGGAGGTACAATAGATAGTACCGCGTGATTATGTAGTCACAGCAAGTCGGTTCTGAGAAGCGAGCCAGAATTCGCGATTTGTTATTCACGCACACAAGTAAAGGCTGAATTATCCGCAAGTGCAAAATTATCACTCAAAGTATTTCAAAATTTTATTAGGAATATTGTGTGTGTATTCTTGAAAACCTCAGTTTCGATTTAAAATTAGGCAAGTTCAATAGTCGCGCACTAGTTTTGGCCAATAATGCAATTATATTCATTGTTTCAAACATGTGCCTTTGTTGCATTGCTTAGACACGAAGTCTTGTTAAAATACATTTTTAGACAATTATAATAGAACTGTTAGTTCTTTTCATTGGCTTATTTCGTGTGTAAAACAACTGTTATGTTGGTTCTGTACTTGAAACGCGGTCGGTAATCCTGCCAAAGCCAGGCAGGACCCGGATGTGGTACCAGACTTCGACCGCCGCACGTTCCGATGTAGTTTCGTAACTGATAATCACCACAAGCCACTTGAAATAAACAATGGGAAACTGTCACTGCCTTATCTGCGTATATTTTTACGCGTGTAATTACTGAAGGAAAGTAGTTAAAGTACTTATATTGACTTAAAACGGTTAGCTACACATTTNTATTTTTACGCGTGTAATTACTGAAGGAAAGTAGTTAAAGTACTTATATTGACTTAAAACGGTTAGCTACACATTTCAGAGCACTAAAATTATTTCTCTGGTTTAAAATTTTTTTTTTGTTCGTATAAGAACAAGACTTAGCAGATTTGCAAGATATTTGCTTTCATAATAATTTCAGTTTCTCATAACCGAAGCATGAACAAAGCGATCAGANTTAGCAGATTTGCAAGATATTTGCTTTCATAATAATTTCAGTTTCTCATAACCGAAGCATGAACAAAGCGATCAGACCTATGGCAATGTTAATGTTACATGTGGCGGAAGAATACACAATGTTCATACACACGCGTCATACGCAGGGCTTCCACAAGTGCTCGGTTGACAGTGACCGGACTGCAAATGAACGTAGCACAGCGTACTGCAGGAAAGTGAAGACTGTAGTTAAATGCTGCTAGTTGTACATACTGACTGTAGTTAAATGCTGCTAGTTGCACATACTGACTGTAGTTAAATGCTGCTAGTTGCACATACTGAATGTAGTTCAATGCTGCTAGTTGCACATACTGACTGTAGTTCAATGCTGCTAGTTGTACATACTGACTGTAGTTCAATGCTGCTAGTTGCACATACTGACTGTAGTTCAATGCTGCTAGTTGCACATACTGACTGTAGTTCAATGCTGCTAGTTGCACATACTGACTGTAGTTCAATGCTGCTAGTTGCACATACTGACTGTAGTTCAATGCTGCTAGTTGCACATACTGACTGTAGTTCAATGCTGCTAGTTGCACATACTGACTGTAGTTCAATGCTGCTAGTTGCACATACTGACTGTAGTTCAATGCTGCTAGTTGCACATACTGACTGTAGTTCAATGCTGCTAGTTGCACATACTGAATGTAGTTCAATGCTGCTAGTTGCACATACTGAATGTAGTTCAATGCTGTGCTAGTTGCACATACTGACTGCAGTTCAATGCTGTGCTAGTTGTACATACTGACTGTAGTTCAATGCTGCTAGTTGCACATACTGACTGCAGTTCAATGCTGCTAGTTGCACATACTGACTGTAGTTCAATGCTGCTAGTTGTACATAGTTGCAGAGAGGCCTGCAGTCCCTCTAAGTAGTTTCCTGTGCACTGTCTTCTGTTTGGTTTAATAGGTTTTTATTGACAATATGGACACCGTACAGAAATACATTAAAGTAATTAAGTGAACATTGAAAATAAATCTTGTATTCCAACGTATGCAATACGTTCTGCTACAATTAGTGGATGGTTGGAGACACAGCAAGTGAAAGATGAAGTACACAAACTAGGATTATTAAAGAAACTGGGGGGAAAATAACCAAAACCCGCATGCTGTTTTATTCTGAAGGTAGATTTGAAAAGGAAAACGCAGGAATAAAATTAGGAAAATTGTAGGCACCTAAGGCAAGGCAAGACAAGGGGAGTAAAAACCCACACTTAAGGGAAGTATAAACTGAAATCATTTCCACAAATGTAGGGAACGCGACAAGGTAAATACATAAGCATGTGAAAAGGGGAAGGTATGCACACATTATTAAATAGTACTTGGTGTTTACGGCGGCGCTAAGTCACCCNGACGGGGCTAAGTCACCCGCGCGACTATAGGCGTCAATGCAATAAAATACTCAAGCGTATAAAAGGAAAAGTTACGGGGAAGATTGAAAGTGTTAAAATTATTCGCTGCGGGACCAATTCCAGCTATTGACGTTATTACAGTGAGATAATTACAAAAAATGTGTATAAAAGATGCAGGAGAATAGTGTTGTGTGTATGCAATTTACCGCGGGGCGAAGGCGCCAGCGCAACCNGTGTGTATGCAATTTACCGCGGGGCGAAGGCGCCAGCGCAACCGTAGACATTAATAACACAGAATACATGGGAGAAAAAAGAAATTTAACTATTAAATATATGGAGAACGGAAAAATGAAGGTATAAAAATGACAGTGAGGCTCCACAGGGCAATTTGTTGTACCGATAGGAATTAAAAGGAACCGAAGGTACAGAACCTACACTACCCAGATCTGTAACTATTAAGGAAAAATAAGGGAGTAACGGAAGAACGGGAAATTTTACTATACTCGGAGAAAATATTTGACACCCAGTGCAAGCAAAACAAGTACCGGCCACTCTGTGATATGAAACACAGGGAAAGAAAAAACCAAAACCGCCCGGCTGAATTCCTCCACCGGTGCGGGGCGGAATTGAAGTAGGTTTAAACGAGGCGCACGCAAGTCGCGCC
>NQII01006226.1:13193-25557 GCA_002778355.1 Clitarchus hookeri | reverse complement strand
TACTGAAAGCACAAAGTCATAGAAAACAGAGAAACAGAAGAACAAATATCCATAAGGAACCAATAGGAGGCGGACAGGCACGACAAACCACATGACACTAAAGGGATGAGAAATGCAGAACCAAAGGCCAACATATAGGGAAAATAAGGATGGTAAAAGTCTGACATCTACATAATGAATAAAGCAAATCTAAAATCAACCACGAGATAAGCAGCTAGTACTGACCGCTCTGTGGGAGCAAACAGGAAACACTCTTAGATAACTGCAAGGCAGCTCCGAATGTTTACAATATCCACGAAACTTGTAATTAAACAAATTAAAAACGCCTAGGGTTAAGGAACAAGTCAAATTGACGGCATTACTCGCCTAGGAGCTAGTTTGCCTACCAAATTTAAATCAATTTATTTCAGCCGCACAAATGGGTCGTACTAAAGAAAAACTGCAGGAATTATCCTAAGGACAAGGATTCATGAAACCGGACAACGTGCGGGCGTTACCACACTTACAAGCAGGAAAACCCCGTAGGAGCACCGTATAATGCATATACAATTAAGCTAAGGTATCACGTGGGAACAGGTTTGCTAGTATGAAAACACTAGAAAAGAAAATACAATAAATAGAAAATTATGCACCGGCCAGGGCATTGCCACACACATAAGCGGAAAAATACCTGGAGAGCCGCATTTGAAACTTATTATGAAAGCTCAGCGGTAACTATGAACTAATATAAATACACTAAAGTTATAAAATACAATAGTAAAGGGAGTAAACAGAATGACGAATAAACGAGTCACTAAGAAAGTATGCACACCATGTAGGTGTACTAGCGAAGTATACCCTTAGGAAAGCCGCGTATGCGAAGGTTTGAATAAACGCTTCGGTAAACATTTAAACTGTTAAAAAGCACCATGGTAATTAAATACGATGTTATAGTGAAAAAACACGAAGGAATAATGAGGAAGAGGATATAAAATAATGGCGCCACCCAGGGCATTGTCGCACACATCAAGGCGGGAAAATGCCCTGAGGAGAACCGCGCATACAGTCTGTTAAAAATCTCAGCAGAGAACATGGAGGTTATATGAATTCACTAAGGTTTATTTTGTGTGCGTACAACCAAAGACTGCTTCAATCATACTAAGCATTCCCTCAAACTGGTCCATAGTAAGAAGACCGTAATTTTTTTATATTGCATTTTGTAATTTACATGTCACTGCAAACTGCCCGTAAGTAGCACTCTCTTCCACGCATTCAATGCGGAAAAATACCTTTCCTCTGCGGATGTCATCAAAAGGGGCGTTGGAGTGTCTAAAATCATTTTACACCCATAGTTTGTGCTCCAGGTTCAATATAGAGGACAACTAAGCTGAAAGGTTACATTCATTTGCAAATCACTCTAAAAAAAAAATAGTGTTTACCCTTACACAAATACAGGGTGGCCCACCTAACGAGGAAACCCCCAATATTTGCGAAGGGTTGTAGATCACGAAATGCGGTTTTCGCTAAATGAAATTACGTACGGGACCAAGTAATTAGCCGCAAAGTGACTATTCGTAACGCAAAACTCTTATGTCCAATATGGCATTCTGTGGCCCTTGCCCCATTAGGGTAAGGCTACACTGCTATAAGGAAGCGGTCCCGCCAGGTTGAGTCACGGCGCGTGTTGGCTTTCAGCTGTGAGTACAGGTCCACTGCCCCATGCTGCCGGCCCACTTAAACCTATGTGTACATTATTTCATGGCGTTTCTGTGTTACTTTCCGTTTCATATGCTATATCAGTGAATTCCTCTTTCTACCTACTTTCAGATGCCATTGGAATAAATGTGTGTTCCCGGGGGAGAAATCATGGGGTTTAATTATTTCACATGTTACGAATCGTCACTTTGCGGTAAATTGCTTGCCCCCGTATGCAATTTCATTTTTCGAAAACATAATGTCGTGATCTGCAACCGTTCCGGAAATTTTTGGGGTGTCCACATTAGGCGGACCATCGTATAGGGGCCCATACAACAAAACAAAACCATTTATGAAATACACCGTAATGTATGTCAATTCAAAGTATTCATACAGTCGACACACTCTTGTACACTGCAGCAGAAAATCAACTATTCAATATTTAGTACTTATCACGGATGTTTGCTACGGATGTTGTGGCACATATCGTACCAATACTGCGGTGCGTGATCTGGAAATGTTGGACCACACATCCACATTTACCTCTGCAGCGCTGGCTTGCTTGAAGCGTGGTGTTCCTGTAACCTTTTGCTTAGTTACTCCCACGAATGCCCTATGGTATGCTCTATGGTATGCCCTATGGTANCCTTTTGCTTAGTTACTCCCACGAATGCCCTATGGTATGCTCTATGGTATGCCCTATGGTATGCCCTATGGTATGCCCTATGGTATGCCCTATGGTATGCTCTATGGTATGCTCTATGGTATGCCCTATGGTATGCTCTGTGGTGAGACGTCGTTGTGAATTATACAATAATAATTCGTTAGTTTTCGTGGCTATGTGCGTGGGGTCATAGTCTTTTTTAAACTGACGTTTCTGCAAGACCAAGCTTTGGCAAGTTGTTTGATGTGTTATGGCACCACACACACACACGAGGTGGTGTCCATAGAACCTTCAATAGAAGCTGAATTTCCAACCCATTAAATTTCCATGCTTTNACACACACACACGAGGTGGTGTCCATAGAACCTTCAATAGAAGCTGAATTTCCAACCCATTAAATTTCCATGCTTTCCCAAACCTTGACACTGCCTCCATGTTTGACTGTAGGTGTTACATGTTGTGATTGCAATTCCGCGTTTGGCCTTCACCACACCCACAGTTTGCCGTCTGAGCCGAATATATACAAATTTGACTCGTCGGAAAAAAAATCGCGGTATCCCAAAATTCCTAATGCCGATCATGTTATTCGTTGGCAAATTGCAGGTTTACTGCAGAAATATGTGGTTACTTCTTGGGTGCCCTANCTAATGCCGATCATGTTATTCGTTGGCAAATTGCAGGTTTACTGCAGAAATATGTGGTTACTTCTTGGGTGCCCTAACATGGAAACTGACATTATGTAATGCATTTTGTACAGTTTGAGGACTTGCAGTGTGTATATTGATGCGATGTCTTAGCCAGAGATCGCAATTAGGAATGGTTCTTTNCGTACAGTTTGAGGACTTGCAGTGTGTATATTGATGCGATGTCTTAGCCAGAGATCGCAATTAGGAATGGTTCTTTACGTGCTTAAGTGACAAGGTTCCGTCGTTCGCGGCACGTAAGGAAATTTGGGGTTCCGGATCGTAGTTTATGTTCTGTTGTCCCAGTTTCTTTGTACTTCTTTAATATTAAACAGCCGTATAACAAATAAAGGTTTTCGCGATTTCGTGATAACTCCTGCCTTGCTTATAGAGAGAAACAACTAGTTCGCGTTTCTTGCGCCCCATTCTGACCACTACCTCTCTCTACTGGTGACTGACGTGCAGAGAGCAAGTCTTTGTACCTTACAACTACTGGAGGTGGACAACACGAGCGTTTAGAGANACTGGTGACTGACGTGCAGAGAGCAAGTCTTTGTACCTTACAACTACTGGAGGTGGACAACACGAGCGTTTAGAGATGAAACAGGGTTACACCTCTGCTGTATGAATGCTTTGACTATCACAATCTGGTAAAGTATGAATTGCTACCATGAAAATCCACTCGCTATGCTCAGCATGACTTGCGAACGTGTGAATCCTACGTAAGGGTGTTGGTCATGAAGACATTAATTTTATATTTCAACCACACACTGTTCAATACATAATCTGTAAATACTTTTTTCTCAGATAAGTTTTGTCTAGATCACATGATTTTGGCCAAATGAGAGGTCACTCAAAAATCTCCTGTTATTTTTAANAGGTCACTCAAAAATCTCCTGTTATTTTTAATGTACAAATAAAGTAAACCAAACTACTTGCAGAAAATATAAAAAGGGCGACTGAAAGATTTTGTCTTAGTTCATTTTAAGGTATGCTAAGGAAGTTACTTTATAAATACTCAGAGGCAACCACAAATGACCAAATATGCAAGAATTTGCTTATTTTCAGCATATTATTTTCTAATTAAAATTTTTTTAAACAATTTTATAGACTTCAAGAAGTAGTTCTTGGTGCCATTTTTAAGTGTAAATTATGTCAGTTTTGTGTGTGTAAGTCTTTATTATTTGTATATTTCTAAAACAGTAAAAATGTAAACTTGACATGTAGATATTTATTGAAAAACTATGCACTCGATTATTTTGCTAGGAAAGAGTAATCACTGATAACGTCTAAAAAAGGAAAAATAGTTGGTACAAATATAAAATAACAAATGTTTTTGTTGCCAATGCCCTTGAAATAGTATTCCACTTAGGCTTCTGGTTGGGATGCGGTTCCCTCGCAGGCTTGTACCATCATGGAGCGGACCATACGGCGATGCGCCAACACTGACCATCACTGTGCAGGGCGACCGCACACCTCGGCACTGGACCACTGTCTGCTAGTGCGTCCAGTGAAGTGGAGAGTGAGTGGGCCAAGGTCCAGTGCTGACTGCAGCCGCGAGTTGAGTCAGAGATCCTTGCCTCCCTACAATCTAACTCTTGCGATCAAAGGCGTGGAAAGCGTATCTTCCAGCAAAGGGCCCAGCTTTAAAACAGGCTTTATTTAAAATACACTTTGAAATTGAAACTGTTAAAACTGCTCTAAAACTGTGATTCCTAGCGAATTACACTGGCCTGTATAAAATCTCTGTGCTTTCCTCTGATTCATCAGTAGATAACGGCTCTTTAACTAAATATTCAGTGAAATAGTTATGAATGAAATCACTTATTCAATGTGAGTGTACCTTTTCGGCTTAGTTCCCACTCCCATTAGAAAGCGAATAAGGAGTTGGTGGAAAGAGATTTATTTACCTTTTATTTATGTTAGGAGACAATATACAGCATGAGGCATCTAAGGCTGGACACCTGAATAACACTGTCGCTCTAAGAGGTAGAAGAAAAAGTTTCAGACAAAAGTTGCTTGGGTCCAAGGCGCTAATAGCTTGAAGGTGATAATTCCCCCGTACGTGGAAGGGTAAAGATATAAAGGTCAACTTCGTTACATTTAATGGAATATATTTTTTTTACACTCCTTGACAGTGCATATGAAGATGTAATAAATACGATGCTATTTACCGCAGTTATTGGAAGTCATTTCACTGGACATAAGGCAATCCACGTGACACCAACACGTCGGATGTTCCGCTCATTCTGCACAGATAATTAAAACTGTTCGTAACAGAACTTTCGGTGGTCGTTCGATCGGTTGGTCTGGAAACACGAAATGGCCTGCACGTTCCCCAGACTTAACGCATATGGACTTTTATACGTTGGGAATATTAAATCAACATGTCTACAAAGACCTACCGACGACTCCCGAAGACATGACAGGCCTTGTAACACGAGCTTGTTCTGCGATACGTTCCGAAGAAATTCGATGTGCGGTATTGTGGTATTGTCCGCTCAGAATTGCTTTACAGTATGTATCAGTGCACAAGATCACCAATTTTTTTAACCCCTTATATCATAATGAAATAACAAAGGAAGCGTAGTCTGAGGCTGGAGTTTGTTTCAACAAATGCCGGCTACAGGACGGCTTGTCGCTCTAGGTCGGCGCTACGTCAGCCCATTGTTCCGTGCGGCGACGCAGTTTGCTTCGTCACTGACCTTCAGCGGTCCTGAATGACCGGCAAATGTCATCGTATTTATTACATCTTCATACGCACTGTCGATGGGTTTTAATGAAAATTATCATTCCCATTTAACGTAACGAAGTTGACCTTTATATCTTTACCCTTTCACGTACGGGGAAATGATCACTATCAAATTATAGCGCCTGGGACCCAAGTAACTTTTGCCTGAAACATGTTCTTCTCCCACTGAGAGTGGCAGTGTTATTCAGGGGGGCCAGCCTTAGATGCCTCGCCCTGTAGTTATCTTGAATCGCACGGACGTCTAATACATACCTCTCCCTGAAAGCACAGGCCTATCTTATGTTGATATTGGAGTGGAAGTAAAAAAATAACCTGAGCTAAACTTTTGTTTTAAGAGATGATACGGAAGCACAGCGAACAAGAAATTCTGCTATAAATATGTTTCTGTGGTCAATGGTGGTGGTCGTAATTCCAACTGTTGTCCTTAGTACGTCAATAAGGGTCCAGGCCTCGTGACCAAATGGCTACTACGCCAGTTCTTGCATCCAAGGACCACCTGCCCGGTGCTGACTTGCTCTCACGGTGTACAGACCCTCGACGTCATTTGCCAAATATTCCTAGACGCGGATCACCCACTGCCCGTGCCTAGAGCTGTTGCGGGGTACAACGCTACCCTACACATTCAGTTACCATGCACGTTCTTCACTTTACGACTGTGATCAACTCTTAAATCATTCGCTTGGTTGTATAAATTATAGTGTGGATTGCAGTCACTCATATTTTCCTACGAAGCATTTATCGTATTTGAAATGCATGAACCATGTTACCGCCAGACATGGCACTGTGTTTACCATGCGTAGCCTGACGATGTGGATTTGTATCTACATAATCTGTAGGCTTGTATCTCTTTCTAATAAGTTGAAGTCCCCCAATGTCTGCAAAACTTAAGAAAATGTAAAAATTGCCATGATAAGTTTTCAGTTTCGCCTTTTTTCCTTTAACTTAACTTTTAAGCTGAAGGGACCAGTTTCTTAACGCTGCAGTACTCTTAATTTTTTTTTTATCAAATACACACCAGTTGGGCAACTCTCAAACTTTTCCTACGTGTTGTTGTTTAATATTCCAGCTGTGCAGCTTGTGTGTTAGACATGAAATGTATCTCGCGGCACTCGCGGGTGGCTCACCAGTGATTGTCGAGCCTTCGGCCGCCCAGGTGCGAGATTAGAGCAGACCTCGCATGTCGGAAAATGCTTCAAGCGGAGATTCCCACAGGATTTTTGTCTGGGAGATCCCGAAGTCAGTTTGCTACTCGCACGAAACGAGTACTTTCCACAAATGTATTTCCAAGGTTGATAAAATGGTCAATTTGATGTGCCCGGTGTAAGTACTGCTTACATATTCATTCACTCAAAATTATTATTAAATATCTTGGTACTGTATATTGAGCACATAATTCGTTCAAAACGACACAAAATACTTGAATTTTTAGAAAGTATATGTCCAGGGTCACCGGGAGTTGCTTCGCTAGACAACGCCCTTTGTCACGTGTGTGGTCTAGCAGAAGTTAATCACCTCTCGGTCTGCACTTTTCCACCCTTGCTTCATTCTGATTCTTCCACCTAACCCAGTGTAATATTCATTATCAGTTCTCTACGTACGTCGCTTTGGGAAAGCAATCTGCCTCACGTACTAGTGTTGGGGCTCCAAAAATTTTTTTATTGTATATTTGTATCGAACAGTGTTTAACTAGCACGAATTGTACATTTTCCTTAAAAAAAAAAATTCAATTTTTTTTTATAAAATTGATGTCAGATACAAAATTCTTCTGTTTTTTTTGCAGCCGTAATAAAAAAAATTACATTGTACAGTAAAAAAAAAATTACAAAGTAAACTAATTCCATGGGCTACCGCGTGATACATATGTAATCACCAAATGACAAGCTATATATGTTAAACAAAATGTTAATTATAAAGAAATGTTTGCATGTTGAAATTTTTTTAAATATATAAACTGTTATTTGGGAGATTACAAATGTAAATCAGTNCAAATGTAAATCACAGCCCACAGCATTAGATTATGTTGTAAATTTATTCGTTAGTACAACTTGGTTAGTATTTGTTATTACAGCTGCAGAAAAACAGAAGAATTTTGTATTTGACGTAAAATTATTTAAAAAATAGTGCAAAATCGTTTTATTATATGAAAGTGTCATTACATACAATGATTAAGAGTTAAACAATGTTTAGTTCAATTATAAAATAATAATTATTTTAGGGTCAGACATTTTTTTTAACTCGGAAATGATTACAGCTGCCAGGTGGCAACGTCTCTGGTATGACTAGTGCATATCGTGATGACGTAGCAGCAGTGGAATGAGAGCAAAGGTAGAGCATCCTAATCAAACTCTAACACTAACACGCAAGTTTTAAAGTGACTGACTTGCCGACTCAACTACAGCCTTGGCTGGGAAGCCTCGACCGCGCCAAGCAGATAGCAATTTGCGAAACCTCTGCAGTTCACTTGTGCAATGAATAACGGCCTTAACCTCACAAACTGTGTCATTGCAGCATCGCCGGGGAATATACGCTAGTGGCCTGAAATGTTCCTTTCACAATATTTGACCGCTTGCGCAATGGGAAGTGTGTGCGAAACGGGTGGCAGTTTTCCTGGACGTGCTGGGTAAAGGCCTGCCTACAGTTTCTTTATCACAGGAAATACGTGGCAGACCTACAAAGTAGAGTAACAATGCTGGAACAGCCCTAGTTACAATCACACATGGACAAATGGCCCACGAGAGCTGTACAGGAAGTTTGGTAATATCGTATTTTTCCTGAGCTGTGCGTAGCCATAATCACAACGAAGTTACCACAGATATCATGTTGAAATAAAGGTTACAAGTATAAGTAATTTGACTGGTGTTAATGTTACGGAGGAATTAGTGTACGTAGTTAATTATAAAGATATCCGTGATTATATACGGATTCAAAGTGGAAGGTCAGTTTGTTATACATTTTTGTAAGTTAGTCTTTTCTAAACATTGATTTACAGGACGTAACCAATATTTGAGCCGGGTTTCTTTTACACTGTTTTCTTATAAATTGCACATATTTTGTGACAAGCGCGATTATGAAGTTAGAATAATAAGTTGAATCACCAGCAGTCGGTTTCCTTTTCATTTCATTTTGCGTTTTATAGATCCATTACAAGAGCTAGAGGATGTACTAGAATAGTCACGGACCGATAATAAAAATCACGATAACTGGTACCTGTCCATCCTTTACAATCAAATGTCAAAACTTCAAATATTTTAAAACCTACACTGTACAGCTCTCAAAAATTGATTAGATTCTAACATAAAATATTATGAATTCATGTATGCTACACCTCCAAGGAATAACGCATGTTCTTACAAAAACATGTTTGATTGTAGATGAATACATCTTGCTAATCTGAACTGTAGTATGTGTCGGGTGTTTCCTAGCTTACAAAGGTTTGCGCTTGCTAATAGTAGCTTGCAAGTAGTGTGCTGAGTGTGTGCTGTGCCTGCCTGTGGAGTCTTCTGCTGAAGCCCCCAGGACATGTGGCAGTGCCAACACCTCGCGATCTCTGGTTGGCTGCTTCTTGCTCAGTCACGTCAATACCAACATGCAAATGTTCCCGACAATCTGTACAACCCTCTGGAATTGCCCTTGAGAACGTTTCTTGCTCTTTGCTTAGTTCGCGCAGTGTCTGCGATCATAGTGGTTATCTTGAAATGTTGTAGATTGCAGCAGTCCGCGTTTGACACCAGGTCTCTCCTCACGTCCTCGTAATATTGACTACTCTGAAGTATTTTCCCTAATGGCGTTACGTATTTTCACGCTGGAAGACGAACATAGCGTGCCAAATACAGGAGTTTGCGCGTAGTTGATGCGACGTGTGTGCGGATGCCTTAAATTGTATGCTACTAAGTAAAGCGCTCATAAATAGAAGATGACTTCAGGCAGGCATGGGCATTCTGTAGAAGTGCCAATGTCAGAACTGTATTTTGGATGTATGTACATTAGTCTCTATAAATACGCAAATAGTTTTGTATTCGTTTTAAATTTGAATTTCATTAACATAATTTTATGTGCTTGAATATAGAATTTGTATGAATATAAATATAATGATAAATATTACTACAAGACTGTGAACGCAATTCGGAGTTTATTAAATTAAATCATATTTTCCGCTCTGGCTAAAGACTTGTAGAGAATTTCTTACTTGCAATAATTTCTGCCTGCTAAATAACATAAGCCTCTGTTAACGTAACATTCAACTCGTGTGTATCACGAACAAAAATTTCAATTCTTGGTATACGTAGAAGTAAAAACTAGGTTAATGGTAATTACGAGATTGAAACACCATGTTTTAATGGATCATGCCTCCTAAATATATCTGTATAAAGTTATGTATCATAAGAAGTTTGGAAGAAACTCACTAGTTGGCGTCCTGTCACATTTTACTAATAAAATGTAATTTGTTATATCCAAAAACTCTCAAATATGTTATGAATAAAATTAATTAGTTTTGTATTGATGTTTATTCGGTAATATGAACCATTGGGTCTATTTCGACGATTTGCCAACGAACCTTCTTTAATCGGTTATATGTGTGCGATATTCTGATGTGACATTTGATCGAAATTCTGTAAGCAATTACTAGCACTTCACACACGCCTCAGATTAATTATTTCAAGAAATCTCAAATGTTAGTGGTGTGTTGAGTTTAAAGTGAGTATTATTGTAATATAATATACAATGCAATATTAAAAGTTTTTATATTCTTAAGATGGCAATACTGTAAACAAATGATTAGCTATCAAGCTACCGTTGTTGTGTCATGGTGCTATGTGCCTTGTTGAAATTATATTGTTCTTTCTTAAAACTTATAAATAGTTCATTCAAGTGATCCGGAGTATTTATTTATAAAACCTACAAGTATAAAGGCCATTTTTCTTAAGTATTAGCCTGTGGCTGGCGCATGAAGTATTCCACACCTAAGGGCGAAACATGAGCATTCCAGTTTCCACGCCACTGTTCTCCAAGATGATGCTGCGTGTTCAAGGATGTTCCAAAACCCCCTTTTTTTCTAGTTTTTTCACAATATTTTGTAGTTTTCGCAACATGTCGACAATAACTTTATAAAAACATTAAATAAATTTAAAAATGTTTTTTATTTTCAGCGTAAAATAATTATTTTACCTTCTTTATTCGTAGATATTTCGAAAAGCTCCAGCTAGTGTTCATTGGAATCATTTGCAGTGAGAATTTAACTTAAAATTATTATCACTTAAAATTTAAATACGGCAAATCGCGTACAACAAATATCCAAGACATAGTTGTCGTCCTAACATGAACAATTACTCTGTTTTGCGCTGTAGTCTACCGTATTTTTTATGCTCTTTCGAGATTTGTAAAAAAAACTCGTATACATCTGAAATTCCTATAACTAGTTTTACTACATTTTCAAACGTAATTTTCCTTCATTTTCATATGTTAAGACTATTTCATACCACAACAACAAAGGATGTTATGCGCAAAAAAAAAGTACAAAGTAGTTATAACCCTTTGGACGCATCGTTTTTTTTTTGCCAANGGAGCTATGAGAGTTACAGTGGCACGCGCTACAAGTGCGCCATCGCCTCTACGCGTAGGGATCTGAAATGGCGTTTCGTGTTCTTATAGTGCTTAGTCTACCTATGGCACTTTCAGCGGTGAGCCTATAATTTTGACGAAAAGTCTGAAGCAAAGTTCAATACAGGCTCCTATCGTAGTTTGACTCGTGTCCGGCTAGTATGTTTTAATATACGGCAGTCTGTAAAATCATATTTTAACTATATTGGAGGGCTCTAAAATAATGTTAAGACGCCTGAGAGGCGTATCTGAGTTCGTGAGGGATGGAGGTCTTAATAAAAATAAAATAACTGAATTTGATTATTAATTTATTCATATAATTATTATTTACGGCATTAAATAATCTCTCTCCACTATTACTCTCTTTATTCTCAATTAGCGCAATATTTAATGTATATTTAAAATCTAATTAACGTCCTTGATGTTTTTTTGGTTATAGTCAATCAACTCCTCATTAACACATACTCATTTTTGCTAGAAATGTAAAATGTGGCAAAAGTCGAATATTAGCTCGCCTAACTCAGTCGGATTCGAACACTTGAGACTTGTTGTAAAGGCGCCAAAATAAAATAATCTGATCAGCCAGAATTATAGTTGAACTGAGTTTTACTGCACGACTCAGTTCAATTACAGCAGCGGCACAAAAAAAAAAAGAAGCAAGCAGCAACAAGGTAATAATCGCAGTATAGATTATTCTTCAGTCGAAAACACGTCGTGAGGATACTTACGAAGATGGGAGAGAAAACAAATAATTCTCCCCCAGCGCGCTGAATAAACGATCCCTCACATTGGCGGAAAAAAATTATACAATTAGTAGGTTAGTCCGGAATATTATTAAAAAGAAAGCTAGTCCGCGAGCGCTGCTTGTCCGAATAGCCATCGAAACTCGCGTCTTCTCTTCAGACGTCCGTCATCTTGTGCTCCGTTCTGTTATCGAGACTTTACTGAAGCGACGCACGACAGTCTTGTTGCCTGTGTACCAGGGGCACGGAG